>JACCPG010000001.1:2046-56720 GCA_016069955.1 Drepana arcuata
CTCTGTCAATCTCGTGTGGTAGTAGATGTGATGTTTTGTATGTATATATTCTATCCTATAGATAAGGCCATCCACGAAGACACGCCCCACTATTCTTTAGTTTATAGTGTAAGTGTGCAACCTTCCGTTTATAATGTTTGAGTATTATCGGTACACACTGATTACCTATGAGTGCACACGCACACTACAATTAATTTGCTCGGGTCATGCTGCCCGCATCCCGCGACACCCTCGACTAGAAATGGTGGGGCGCGTCTTCATGGCTGCATTGTCTGTATCTATCTACAAGGACTGGCTACCTCGATAAGTTAAGTGAATCCGCACTAGTACAAACGTTTCGTGTCAGAGCACTGCCCAGAAGCAGTGCCATTTGGCTGTGATGTTTTATTATTGTTGAAGTTGAGGCAACCCCAATATTGGTACAGTTTTTCTTTTGCAGAGTAGTCCAAAACGACGGAACCCCAGTTGGACGACTGAAAGCGTAAAGAAACAGACCTCCTGTAAAGCAAACAAGCATAGGTATGTTCACTACGGGGCTAATCCTGGGGCTAAAGTGTAAAGGGAAAACAACAAAAGGAATAGGAAATTTTGATAAGATAGCATTGTATTCAGATTATACCGAATTCGTAGGCTGTGGAATGACCACTCCCTTAGGGTTTGTAGGTGTGTAGGAGTTAAAATTCGTAAGAGTAACTGAAGTGCATGCATGCCGATGGTTGGGCCAAAATCACCGTCGAATGGCGACACGACACAACTTTACGCCAGCGAGGTAGACCACGAAGAATATGGCGACAAAACCTGTGGACTGGCCAACACTAGCATTCACACACCAGGAGATTATGGGGGAGGCATGTACCAGGAGGCATGTACCAGGAGTGGCATGTACCAGGCTAACAACGACATGAGATTACATTCCGTTGGAACCCGACTTCTAGGCTTTCTATGTAGGCTTTCATTACCAAACATTTTGGTGTGACAAATCGCTTACTACGCACTAACATTACTTCGTCCCTTACCTTTGTAATGTTTCAATTTATGCGAGCTGTATATAGCTGTATATATATATTATATACATCTCATTAAAATGTAATGATCGCCTATTCCAAGTCGTGAAACGACGTGTCTTTTGTTTAACGATAGCGCGCTCAAGTCGAGCTATCGCGCTAATGTGGCGTGCTAATCTAGATGATGTTATGTTGATTGGTCCTCAGAGGGGAACCCTTCTTGGGAATAGTCTAGTGTGCCAGGTGTTGCATTAAAATTCATGCCCCATCGAGTGTTTTGTCCTTAGTGCTGTGACCTGCACGTTATGGTAACAGGTTCAAGCTACAGTCACGGTCAAGTTACTCTTAACTTAACTGATGTGATTGATCACTTTGTCTCCAGTTGTTACGCGCATCTTAAGCAAAAAGCATAATGTTAACATTTACTTCATGCCCTGGCGGTAACTCATAAGTTAGCATGTTAGCTTACATATAGAAAGTAGCAGTTAGGTCAGTAAAATTAAACTTAAAAGGGAACAAATATTAAAAAAGCAAACCGGGGAGTTTGTTTCGCCGTTTCTTCTCCTGGCAGGTATTTTTTCTTGGAAACGGTGGTAACTTTAGTTTATATTAAACGTGACGTTCAATAAGTGTTCCCAGTGTCCCTTACGTTGAATAAAATATTTTGATTTTGATTTTGATTTCGTACCTACCAATGAATTTTCCTGAACTTAAGTACAGTGATTAGTCACACCACGAAGTTTACAGTGAAGGAAAACATCGAGAGGAAACTAACATAAGTTCAAGAAGTAATTCAAAGTCGTATGTGAATTCGTACTAAACTAATGGCTTAACGGCTCATCCAATTTAGATGTAATAATAATAATAATATATAATATATCCTCACGCCTTCCCACAAGGGTCCCCGAAGGGGTAGGCAGAGGTGTATAGGTAATACCCACACACCCACTTTCCGCCAGAGGTATATTAGGTGTCAACGTGACAGATGGCGAGTCCATCGCCGTTACTCAAGCACGACTATACATACGCTTTTGAATTTTTTCTCAGACGAATGCAGGTTTCCTCTCGATGTTTTCCTTCACTGTAAAGTTCGTGGTGTGACTATCACTGTACTTAAGGTCAGGACAATTTAGATGTAGCTTTCACTAATATATTGTGGTAAGCTTCACTTAACATATCCAGAATAAACGGATGCCAAAAATCATTATTCCACGAGGACGAAATCGCGGGCAAAGCTATCTGAAATATATCTCTGATAAAATGTGGGTTTGCCCTGTATACCTATTCGAGGACTATAAGTAATTTTTTTCCATACATATAAAGGCTTTTTCACGATATTTGCCTCCACCGTGAGGCTGGTCAATGAATTACAAATACTAGAGTTTATGTCGAGTTAGGTACCTGTGTTGGTGAAATCAGCACTTTACAAATTATTGTTAAGAAAGAAGTATTTCATTTGTTTTTATGTTTAATTTTTCTTCAGGAATAGATCATCAATAAATGGTGTGAAGAAATCCAAAATCAAGCAGAGACTCAATGAGGGAAGGGACAGAGATTCGAGGTAACATTATACGAAACGTTCATGTGAGATTTTGTTATTATTTATTCAACTTGGCTTCTGATATGTTTATTATTTTTATTCTTAATCCTCACGCCTTCCCACAAGGGTCCCCGAACGGGTAGGCAGAGGTGTTTAGGTAATACCCACACACCCACTTTCCGCCAGAGGTATATTAAGTGCCAACGTGACAGATGGCGAGTCCATCGCCGTTACTCAAGCACGACTATACATACGCCATTTGAATTTCTTCTCAGACTTATGCAGGTTTCCTCTCGATGTTTTCCTTCACCGTAAAGCTCGTGGTGTGACTAATCACTGTACTTAAGTTTAGAAAAACTCATTGGTACAGTCGGGATTCGAACTTGCGACCTTTGCGTCGCAGGCAACTGCTCGAATCACTCGGCCACCACGGTTCAATATTATTCTTAATAGTTTCTTAGTTTCTATATTCTTAATTGTTAAAAAAACCCATTAAACTATAATTCGCAGTAAATATTGTATACTCCCTTTAATAATGCTGTCATTTTGTTAACTTTGGAGCTATTTGTTTTATTGTGTCGTCATGAGGTTATATTAACACCTACTTCTAGACGACAACTGATATATTCTATGAGACATTCTGTATAGTATTAAAATTAAATTATTGGCGATCTTTTTTGACGTAAAAATCCCCGACATTAGCAATGAATCACGCACTAAATTAAGTTTATTAAGTTATCTTGTTTACTAACACTATGGACTCATGTCTGAAATAAATTTGATTTGATTTGAATATCTGTTTCAGATATCAGCTCGATGCAAACGAAATGAATTGTTGAAGAGTTTAATTTGTCACCTATTTTTTGTACGTACTATTATGCATTTAATAAATTTGGTTTTCGAATATTTACAATTGATTTTTATTATTAGAGCCATGGTGGCCGAGGGGTTTGAGTAGCCTGCGACACAAATATCGCATATTAGAATCCCGCCAATACCAATTACTTTTTCAGAACTTAAGTACAGTGATTTGACACACCACGAGCTTTACGGTGAAGGAAAAGATCGAGAGGCAACCTGCATAATATAATACCTCTGGCGGAAAGTGGGTGTGTGGGTATTACATATACACCTCTGCCTACCCCTTCGGGGACCCATATGGGAGGGCGTGAGGATATATTATATATATTATATACAGACAATACATATAAACATACAAATATATAATGTATAAAAGTTTAATATTACAAAAAAAGTAATATAATAATGTTTCATGTTTCAACTAGCTAATTCCTAACCTTATTGTTTCATAATGCCGTCAATTGAAAACCTATTGAGTTTTCCCGTACTATCTGTACGTAATCTAGACCGCAGATAGCAGACGCGCGGCCTGGGCGGGCGGGGCACGGCGGGCGCGGGCGGGGGACGAGGCGCCGCGGCCCGGCTCGCTCACCTCAATCAAACCTTCAGTTCAGTCTGCCGTCGAATGTAACGGGGGAGCACGTCGGCCGCTTCTGCCGTGCGCGACCCAACCGCGTGTTGCTAAAATACCGATTACTAAATTAAATTGCGAGTGGAAATCAATTTTGTGGCAGTGTGTGTTTGTCCCCACTACCGGTGACGTCACCGCACCTGGCCCACGTTGGTTTGGAAGGCACTGCGTCAATACCGCCCCGAGTAACGCGATCTGTTTGAGGGTTAAACAGTTTTCAACATAAGTAAGCTGCTTTATAGATAGGTGTGTATCTTGTGGCAATTATTGTCTGTGCGACGCATTCGAATTTTGACGTTTTCGCGTCATTTGACTTTGTAGGAAATCTGCGTTTTTTATTCGGTGAATTTTCTTCCTTTGTGTACCAAAATTTATACGACTTATTTTCGTAATGTTTTTATAATAATCCATTGGGGAAATTGACTTATCTGCAATGAATATTGATTATGGATGCGCATCCATAATCGAGTTGAAAGCACAAAAAACGAGTGAATGGATCAATAAAAGTAATCATAATGGAATTCCAAAAGTGTAGTATCTTAAAATTATCGATAGCTGATGGGTTGCCGAATGAAATTTGTAGCTACAAAGAGAACATTGAGACTCGTCTATACGTAAATATACCTTCTGTTTTATGGCGAGATGATAACACCATATTATTGGTAAATACCAACTGAAATTAACCTACGATATGCAATTAAAACAGATCAAAAAAACAATAGAAACACATCTTTAAACCTAGTCCGCCACAGAGTAGGCAGAGTAAGGCGCCAGCTCTCTTTAGACTGGGCTTTTGTCGGCGTCTTTACGGCGAAAAAAATACCGTCCATTTGCCTCTATCCAGCGCAATCTCTTTGAACGATCTATAGGTACCACTTTTCCTTTGATCTGAATCATTTATTTAGGTCTTCCTCTTAATGAAGCCTATATGACGTATGAAGTCACCTATCGTCTTCCATTTTCGTTCTCAACTGTCATTTCAAATAATTTTAATCAACAAATTCTAATCTTGGTCAAATGATTGAGATAATTTTTGAGAGAGACTTATTGGTCTTAGAAAAATTTAAAGTGTTGTTCAAAAGGGCGCTGTTTAAAAATACATACAACATTAATATTGAATCTTAGGTAATTAACTTAATAGGTACTTTGTTGTATGGTGAGACACATTCGATCTTCAATGGTACATCAAATTCCATACTAATACAGTAGTATTGTCCTACTAGTGAAGCTAATGGACCGAATTAATTATATGTCCAAGCTCTATTACCACATATATCTTCTTGCCGTCTCTTTCGGGGTCTTGTACCTCGTCAGTCAGTACAATCGGGGCTCTACACTGCTATCTTGAAACTCCTCCACTAAGGTTACTACTTTACCAGCTGCGCCCTATAGTTTCACCCGAGAATTTGATAAAGCCGATCCCTTCGGAATTTTCTCAATAAACTAACTAAATCTAAAGGCATTTCTTTTCGATAAGAGCGTACAACCAAACAAACTGTCTCTATATAATATTCATATTGATATAAGTAGACTTCACCAGTGGAGTTTGATGCTGTTCATATCGCACGTATGTAGTCCCTAAGTGATTCTAATCTTGCTGAAGGTAGCGCACAACCGTTTCCCCGTTCAGTTATCGGACTGAGCAGTACGCCGCAAGATCGCAGCCAAATGTCACTGCATCTGGCAGCGCAGTGCTGTTCCTACGGATCAGTGCAAGACTGGACAGAAGAGTGAAGAAGATGGCATCCAAATATCACGGTTGCTGGGTAGTGCTGTTCCTACGGAGAGGTTTCCAGGACTCTTCCACAAGGAATGCTCGTGATTACTGAAGCGGGATGCACAGTTCTTACACTCCTAGAACAACACCAAGTTAAGACCAGTGTAGTACAAGTACTTTGCTTCTGGTATTACACCAGGCTACGGTAACCTTTGATTCAGAAGTGGAACCAGCCAAAAAGATTTTCTAGAAACGTTGGAAATAATTTTTAATACCTACTATTATTTTAAATGCGAAAGTTTGTATCGAGGTTTGTTAACCAATAACGCCAGAACGTCTGATCTTTGAATAAACCAAAGAAACAAAAAAATATTTTTGTCTGTATCTCCTTTGTAAAATCGTAAACGGCTGGACCGATTTTAATTAAATTTTCTGTGTCTTCAAGTGTATAAGAGAAAGGTTTATATTCACAATTGGACCCGATATGTGGCGCGTGTTTCAGGAAATTTATATTTTTTACCCAAGCGACGCTGGTCGGGACAACTAGTGTTGCATAAAGTATATGACCGTTTTGCCTGGTCAAAGTCAACAGGTAAAATCACATATAAATAGTTTCCTTATTAGAGCCCCAAGTTTTTATTCAAACAAAAGTAAAATTAGGTACCTACTGCCATGACACACAGCTGCGGTTCACTGATTACGAATTGGCTTTGTGCAAAACCAAAGTTTTCCGGGATTTGTTGTGAATTCTTGGTTATTAATTCATCTGAACTCTGTTTTGGGGTCAAGCGAAGTAAACATTGCTAAATCTACGATTGTATCAATTGACTTTTACGTCAATTGAATGACTACTTTACGTAAGAGTCCTAAGGATAAATTCACCTTGTAGCGTACGCTTTAGGTGAAGGAAAACGTGATTTAACTACCTATAAAAGGATCGTTATATAGTATTGATAATTAGCTATGTAAAGACGATGTGAATACTAGATAGTGGTAAAAAGAGGTTATATGCCTTGACATATCATGGCACGGCGTCCTTCACGAGGAAGGCAGAGAGAATGGAGCGTCAGTTGTCTCTGCTCTTACAGACCAGACCGCCTTTGCTTCATCGACATTCGCCAATAACTTATTACTTATTAACTTATTTCAAGCCAGTTTCGAGTACTCTTTACGTTCCCATCCTTAAGTGTTCGATCGAGTTGATCTAGGAAGTTGTAACGAGGTCTACATTGCGGGAGGTACAGACATTTTTGCAGTGTATTGGTAAACCTTGGTAAAGCATAATTTGCTTGCAATAGAGTGTGACTAAAACTTTTCTGTATTTTGACACTCTGTATATATATGCGCTTTAAAATCTGAGTAAAAAACACAATCTATGTACAATGCAGGTCGTGCAGTAGGAACCTATTCGTCGGCCGGCAACACCTTAGGAACCTCTTAAAAGCCTCCAAACCACTGAAGACATAAATAGTACTCGTTAACCAAGGAGCCCTGTACTAATTGTTCACAGTCACAACTGCCGGTTGTACTTAATTAGTCTAATATATTTGGGAACGTCTTAATCTGCTCTGTATTAAAGAGGTTGCCTGATATCCCTACATATTCAACTACGAGCTGGCTACTCTTTCTCGAGGGCGATATTTATTACATAAATAAAATAAAACAAATGAAAACCTAATTGAGTCTACGCGACATTAGTCATGACAGCCAGTCAGCGGCGGCGCCATTCCTTATAAACTGCTCTTTAATCGTTGTAATAACTATAACGGTGTATATTTTTGGATACAATGCTTCAATAAAGTTGTATTACTTCGTATGTTTTTATTATGAAGTCACCCGTAAAATGACTATATACCCGGTTAATGATCTAATATGATCATAATTTTTTACCAAAGACGAGAGTAAGTCGATTAATATAAAGTTGATGAACACCAAGGATCTCATAACATAGGATCCTCGTAAAGAAATTGTAGTTTAGAGGGATTAGTACACACCACAAACTTGGCGAAACGTCGAGAAGAAACCTACATACGTTTGAGAAGAAAGGATTTATACACACCACGAACATTTTCAACAATCGTCATATTTCAACAAATTGATGTAGTACCTAAGGTACTACACCAATTTGTTCAAAATCAATTATAAATATAAACATGTTCCATGAACCACTCTGCGTATTAGTGAAAATTGCATGAAAATTCGTTTACTAGTTTGTCTGTTTATCGCGAACAGACAGACGCAGTGAGAGATTTTGTTTCAATACGTAGTGTCGCCGTTCGATGTGTTCTTATCAATCAGCATGCCGAGAAAACATTATCTTATCGAAATAATATTCTTGATTTCCGATCTTATCTTCAATGATTTCGCGGAAAACTGTTTCAGAAAACACTTGTATTGTAAGTACCTACTCTGGTAGCTCAAGTATGTATACTGCGCATCTAGTCCGGCAACACCACTAAAAATCAAACTAATATTAAAGATGTGAAATTATCCAAAGATGTTTTTTACTTAGATATGATATATAGATGAGATAGATTATTAGCTGGAATAAAATGTAGGATAGCGTGCCATGCTATAAGGGTCCCCGAAGGGATAGGCAGAGGTGTATAGGTAATACCCATACACCCACTTTCCGCCAGAGATGTATTTTAGGTGCCAACGTGACAGATGGCGAGTCCATCGTCGTTACTCAAGCACGACTATTACATATGCCTTTGCTTCTCAGACATATGCAGGTTTTCTCTCAATGTTTTCCTTCGCCGTAAAGCTCGTGCTGTGAATAATCACTGTACTTAATTCAGAAAAACTCATTGGTACAGTCGGGATTCGAACTTGCGATTTTTGTATCGCAGGCAACTGCTCGAACCACTAGGACACCACGGCTTCATTAAGGCTGGAGTAAAACGTATGATGATTTATTTCAGAAAATAACTTCAAATGAAATTGAACCTGAGTGAAACCACAGGGTGGTAGAATATAGACCGGCAAGTTACAATTGACTTTATTTACGATGTTCAGAATATTCAAATGACAAAAGCTACAAAGCTTTTGATTGGCGACCGGAACCGGAAGACAATCACATTTACACATAGTAGAACATTCAACCGGCTGAATAGACAAAAGCCTCCGAGAAAGGCCCCTGGCTCCACTCGGAAACGTTATACCAACTGGCGGTAAATTGTTCTACCATTTCAGGACCAAAATAAAAATATATATTTTCAGCAATTATTAAGCCATACCCTAGTTTTAAGTCAACACTTTAAAAAGATAGGTAGGCAAATAATAACACCTACATTTCGCTGGAGATATTTTTAGGTGTCGACGTAGGTTTCTTCTCCTGGCAGGTTTTTTTCTTGGAAACGGTAACTAGTTTTTATTAAGTATATGACGTTCAATAAGTATTCCCTGTGTCCCTTACGTTGAATAAAATATTTTGATTTTGATTTTTCTGTTTTTTAAGCACAAGTGGTTCGAGCCTGCCACACAAAGATTGCAAGTTCGAATCCCGACTGAACCAAATATTTTTTCTAGACTTATGTACAGTGATAAGTCACACCACAAGCTTTACGGTGAAGGATAACATCGACATTTCCTATCCGTTTCCTACTAATACGTATCAATAAAAAAAAAACAAATCAATAAAGAAATCAAATCAAATATTTTGTTCAACGTAAGGGACACAGGGAACACTTATTGGATGTCATAATATACTTAATAAAAACTAAAGTTACCACCGTTTCGAAGAAAAATACCTGCCAGGAGAAGAAACAACGAAATAAACTCCCCGGTTTTCTCTTTTAACATGTGTTCCATTTTACGTAGATGTAGAAAAAGATTAAATTACATATAAACTCTGTTTAAGAGGAGCAATTCATTGCCATGCATGGTCATCACTCAAATAATGATGTTGTATAATAAGCTTTTTGAATTAATTTACTTTAAATGGCAACTTTGAACTCTACAAAAGGTAATTCAATTAATATATAGTACGTATGTATAGTCATGCTTAAGAAACGGCGATGGACTCACCATCCTTCATATTTGCACTTAACGTAGCGGCGGAAAGTAGTCTCCGGCGAAAAGTGGGTGTAAAGGAAATTATACACCTCTGCCTACCCCTTTGAGAAGGCGTTAAGATAGACCATACTATGTGTATGTATTTAAACTCGTACATGTCGAGTAGCGATAGAAGGAAACATGTCAAGATGATTTTATCTTATTATCTTAGAAGCGTAAGGACATCTGATAACAGGTGACAAACGTCGATGGTTTGTTTGATTGTCGTTTCATCATGTGTGCTACAACTAGATAGCGGGTACCGAAGGTGGCAAACAATCATGCGCTCCGCCTGATGGTAAGCGGTTACCGCCGCCTATAGACGCTTGTGACACCGGGAGGGGTCGAGCTTATATCCGCACCTACTGCTGTGGCCGCCCCGCCCCTAATCTTACTAATATTATAAATGTGAAAGTTTGTAAGTTTGGATGTTTGCGGTTCTTTCACCGCCAAACGGCTGAGCCGTTTTTTTTATAAAATTCAAAGTTCTTATATTATAATGTATGATGCTCTTTCACGGCATAGCGGCTGAACCGATTCTAGCAAGAAAATTTCCAAAGCTACTTTTTCGAACTCCACGCGGGCGAAGCCGCGGGCATAAGCTTTTATAATAAATCCGAAAGTTTCTGAGGATGTTTGTTCCCCTCCGATCCTCGCAAACACCGACCCGGGCCGAGCCGGTCGTGCCAAACCAGCCTCTATGTATATATAAATAAAATTACCAGTCAGCACCCTTGCTCGCGAACCAGCAACGATCTAAGCCGAAATCTGCACCCCACAAGGGGGCCCTCAGCAAGCGCTTAGCACGCGCAAGCTAATCTAATCTAAGCAAGCGCTTAGCACCTTGAAAGTTCCTGGCTAGAAGCCTTGGTCTCGCCTTGGTTGAGTAGCAAGTTCCCGGAATTCACGCTACGAGAGACAATACAAAGCGGGATGTTTGTCGCTCAGTCGCGCCAGAATGATAGTGATTTGTTCGCTGTATTTTCACATAGGAGGCTTTATATTATATTATAGGAGGCCTAAAAATAAAATATTATTAAAATCTGGCGGAAACTGGGTGTATAGTGACTACCTATACACCTCTGCCTACCCCTTCAGGGACCTTGTGGGAAGGTGTGAGGATATATCTATCAATCCAATAGTAGTGATACACATTCTTTTGTGAAGTATGTTCGTTGTCGTGTACCACTCATATATCCCAGTGTCGAGAGGACCAAATTACACAGATGTCGGACAACTGCTGTAATTGCCGGAAGGATAGGGACCATTGGTCCGGCAAGATAAACGTGACTACGCATAATGGTGTGTCGTATGACGTGTCCGTATTCGGTCTTATAGACTACTGGATGCACGGATATCACACTGATCATCATAGAGCGTACTAGACGTGCCCCGCGGTTCGACCCGCGTTAAAATTAATTTCATTTGTTTTTCTCTGAATTAAAACATATCCCTTGTGTTAATTCTGCTAAGCTATGTTTAGGCCAAATTTCATCCTATTCGGCTCTGCCCTTTTTGCGTGAAATACAAATCATCAGTATTCTACAAGTGTATTCATTTAGTATGATATTACATCGAGGGATCATAGGATATTTCGGGTTTTTTTTTTACAATAATAATTTTACTTTTTTTTATTTTAATTTATTCCATATCTCGACCAGAATTAGTTACAGTACTGATGACAATATTTGTGTCACTTGTTTAATTTGTGAATGTGAGAACATTGTAAGCTTTGTAGATTCTTAGATCTTGCTAACGTTGTTATAATTATCTTGTTTTATGTATGCTTTGTATAGTAAGCAACGACCTATTGTCGGGCCTGCGTTGTTCCCCCATACTTGGGTACTATTGCTGTAATGAAAAAAATATTGTATATGCCTAATGATTTGAAAAGAGTAACCATGGAGTTTCTTGCCGGTTCTTCTCCATGGAAGCGACCAACCCGAACCGTGCTTCTTTTTCGACGTTTTATAAGTGCCCATCTGGGCCTATGTGAAATAAAAAGATTTTGATTTTGAGGAAAATAATACCTTGAAATTCACGCCTTCCCACAAAAATCCCAAACGGGTAGGCACAAATCTGTAGTAGGTGGACTTTTCGGCGGACCGAACCTAACTGATGGCGAGTGCATCGCCATTTTTCAAGTACGACTATACGCCTTCTCAAACTCATGCAGAATTATTCATCTCATTGTTGTCCTTCACCGTAAAACTCGTTACATAAATCATAGGTACAGTCGGGAGCCCAACTTGCAATCTTTGCGTGACTACTCGAACCACTCGGCTACCCCTCTCTATCTCAATAAGTCTAAATGTTGTAGCTGTTACTGGTAGCCTAGTCACATCCCACTACTGGGCAAAGGCTCTCCAACGGCACGGCAACGACAACGTTGGCCAGTCCACGACCGTATGGATTTGTATTTTAAAGATTTGAGTTGTATGTGTATTGTTATTAAAGACCTTTTTTCTTTGCAGGCTAAATAAACACCTTGAAGATATGAGGAACAATGCTTGCTGGTTGAGTACAGAGAGTATAGGCAGAACATTTACTGACAAACCCACAAAGGCGTAGAACTAAATTTGCGATGACATCTGAAGAACCTAGTGATGTGGTCGCCAAAAAAGCAGACGCCAAAAAGGCCGACACCGCTAATTTCACCGAAGACATGCCGGACGCTAAAATAACGGGAAAACGGGCGAACGATGATAAAACGAGACGTTCCCATGAACTGATGCAGTTAGTCTACGAGCTACCAAATGAAATTGAAACTAGAGATATTATAGGAAATAACAAAATGCTTAAAGATAACCCACCGATCACGATTGTTGAGATCACGGAACAGAATGGTTGTGAATTAGGTTCTGAACGATGTAATAAAGACGTGTATTTTAAAGTTATTAACGATGACGCGCCAGAAAACGTTAGTGATAAGGTCGTATACGACGGTCTAGCCGCAAATGAACTGGTAATGCGTTGTACTGAGGAGTTCAGAGAAGTGATAGACGGACCTCCGTCTCCTCCCGACGACTGTTCGGACGACGATTTGATAGAATTGAAAAAGTTATTGGATAGTAGGCCTAAAGTGTTAGATAGGTATATAAGGGAATGTGCAACCGTTGATGAAGTTAACAGATGGCATAATTTAACCTCGAGCGGTCCTCTGTCCCCGAGGCCACACCACGAAGCACGAAGTACATCGGTCACCTCAGATCTGTTCCAACTATGGCTCTCCTCGTCTCCAGTTAAGGTGAGTGATGATCGGTTAACGGTATATCGTTATCGGTTAAGTGCTAATCAACATCATTAGTCCTGGAATTTGAAGAAGAAGCACTATCTATTTTTTTTTATACAACAAGAGTGGCAAACAAGCATACGGCCCACCCGATAGAAAACGGTTACCGCAGCCTATTTACGCTCACAATACCGAAGTTTCACTTGCGCGTTGCCACTCTGTGTTCGGAGAGTTATACTGTGTTGGTAGCATAAATCCCTCTGCTGCCAACGTAATATAATATTCCTCCCCCCTCACCAAGGAGCTCATTACTGGAAGCCTTATTCACCGCGTAGGAACACAACACATTCAACTGTGTTATTTGGCTACGGACTTCTATAAGGTGGAGGTGCTGCCTCAGTCGGGCAGCTCCAAATTCGAACGGGAAACCTGTTATGCCCTACCTCTCTTTATGCCCTACCTCTCTTTTATAATATTAGTATAGATGTATTTATGTTTATGATGTATTAGTATATATGTCTTCGGAGTAAGTGTTTCTGGAACTTTGCAAGCAGAGGCCTCGAGCCAGGCCCCGCAGTACGTAGTTGTAGGTCGTTAAATTCCCCAGGCCACCCCCCACAGTGGCTCGCGACAAACGCCCACATGTTTTCACAAATTGTTTGCTCAATGAACATTTTATGGGCGACTTCTCCCTTTTATACGAAATTGCTTGCAATATTTTGTAATGTCGATTAATTATTTAGCACTAGCTTTATGAATGCGGCTTCGTCTAGATATTTATGTATACAGGTCGCTGAGAAAATAGGACAGTGGCTTAAATATGTAATATGGCATAGTAAAATAAAATAAAAAACATTTATTTCAAGGCAAATAAGCCCATATCGTGCTAGTAGTAACTTATGAACTATATTAGTAACATTTGCGCACAATACAGACATACGATTGGAGGCCTATCGAGATCCAGGCATCACATGGAGCTTGTCAAACCTGCCAACGGTAGGCCCAGACTCTCGGATAAAACCCTAAGAATGGTATTGGAACCTCCTCTTTCCCTGCGTGTTATCGAAGCCACCACAAAGAAAGATTCTTTCAATGACGCGAATCAAATAAAAATGTTTTTGTTTATAAAACGTATTACTTCTACGTACATACGCTCCGCCTTAGCCGTAAGCGGTTACCGTCACCTTACGCCGCGACACCAAAGCATTATACCGGACCTGCAATCTTTTCCCTGATTGAATAACTCTTTCTAGTGGCTAGAGCTCCTGACTGCGGGTTCGATTCCCGCTGGGGGCAGTGATATTTGTGTGATGAACACGAGTATTTGTACCTTAGTCTTGGATGTCCTAGGTATTTATGTATATATTTATATAAATAAATATATCATTGTCTTGTTATCATAACACAACCTTTGCTCAATTTGGGGCTGGTTTGATTTGTGTGGATTTGAAAAAAAACAAACCGCACTCATATTTGACAGCTACTGGTATTTCTGTTAGTACATATGTATGTACTAGCTGTGCCGGCGACTTCGTCCGCGTGGAATTCAACTAAAAAGTTATTGTTCAATTACTTACAATGAAAGTAGCCTAAGTTACTCCTTATTACATCAGCTGTCCGCCAGTAAAAGTCCAGTAAAAGTCCGGCCAAAATCGGTCCAGCCGTTTCAGAGATTAGTCGGAACAAACAGACAGACAAAAAAAAGTTAAATATGATTTTGCTATATGTACCATATATACATCCATATAAATTTAGTAAAAAGCGGTTATTGTAATATTACAAACAGACACTTAAATTTTATTTATTTGTATATATGACTCCATTCAATTTAGCGTCACTATCTTATCCGATATAAAAGGCTGTAAACAGCATGCTTTTAGCGGTGAGTGTACCAGGTGTCTTATTTACACAGCTAATGTACTAAAAAGGCGTAATACATTTCATGATATGTCCGTCCGTCTATCTAAATCTATTGGGAAAGTCCTGAGTGAAAGATCAATGTACAGTCGCTTTCAAACGTGCCACTTATCGGACACATGCTAAGCTGTCATTAAGTCTCAAAGTAAACTCATACAACAGAATATTTTTATATATGTATATGTAAATACTTAATAAATAAATACCTTAGGTCATTTCCACACAAATTGACATAGTCTTATGATTCTACGGCTTCGATTCCGGCTGAGGGCAGATATTTGTGTGGTGAACACGAGTACTTGTGCCTTAGTCTTGGATGTTCTATGCATTTGTGTATATACACAAGTGTATATGTATACTTGTGTATATACACAAGTGTATATGTGTGTATCTGTATACACACATAGATAGATATATATCTATCTACATAAGTAAATAGATCGTTGTCTCGTTACCATAACACAAGCTTTACTTAATTCGGGACTATTATCCACACTTATTTGTAACTGTGTTTTCTGTTCCTTGATAAATAAATGAATCTAGAGAGAACTGGCGCTCTATACTCTCTGCGTAGTGCCTACCCCGTTAGGGACATCATCATCATCATATCATCACTTGGCGGATGATGATGATAATAAATAAATATATTAGTCAATTTGTGTAGAATTGTCCCAAGGTATTTATTAATAGCCAAAAATGGCAATTTAGTGATCCTTTTGCAAACAATTACATGCATTCAAATAAAATCGTTGTTAAATCTTTGATTAAAGCAAAAAAAATTACCACTTACCACTCACACTCATAATTTTTACGCTCATCCCCAGAGAGAGGTGTTGCAGGGCCATGTTTGACTAAATTTAAAATAAAATAATATATGGATAACGTGATTGATGAATGTGGACGAAACGAAAAAGGTATGTAAGTCTAGAAAAAACTGGCGCTCTATACTCTCTGCCTACCCCGCTAGGGACTTGGCGTGATGATATGTATGTATGTGTGTATATGGTTGATTACAACCTTATTCGATATTGAAATAGTGCAGGAGAGTAGTAAGAGAGGTAGGGCATAATGGGTCTCCCGTTCGAATTTGGGCTGCACGACTGGGGCAGGACCTCCACCTTATAGAAGTCCGTAGACAAATAACAAAATTTTTTGAGTTGTGTTCCTACGCGGTGAATAAGGTTTCCAGTAATGAGCTCCTTAGGGAGAGGAGGATTGTTATATTGTGTTGGCAGCAGAGAGATTAGTCCCATTAGGCTGCCAACAGAGTATAACTCTCCGAACACAGAGTGGCAACGCGCAAGTGATACTTCAGTATTGTAAGCGTAAATAGGCTGCGGTAACCGTTTCCAATTGGGTGGGCCGGACGCCACTCTTGTTGTATAAAAAAAAAGAGTAGTAGAGAGAGAGTATATTTTAGGTGAAAACAAACAGCGTAGCAGTAATACAAAATGTTTGCAGAGATCGCGGTCTCCCAGTGGCTCGGCGCAGAGGCAATTGGATGAAGCGGACCTGTTCATGGATTTGATCAAGGATGTGGCCAATGAATTGGACATTGATGTACTCTGTCATAAGGTGGGTCCAACGCTGGCCATAGCCTGTACACAAGGTAAAAAGAGGTTGTCTTTCAGTGCCCTTTTATCGATGCCTTCACACTATAAATAAGTTTGTCTGATAAGACACACCACGAATTTTATGGCGAAGAAAAACATGAGAAGGTACTTGCATACGTTTGAGAAGGAATTCAAGTATAATTGTACTTGAAAGACTGCCTCGCTCTCTGTCACGTTGGGACTTAAAGTACCTATATATCGGGCGAAAAGCGGGTGAGTAGGAACTGCACATCTCGGAGATCATTCTGGTGTGGATCCTTATTTGTTACTTAACCAAGAGCTCCCGAAGGCAGAGATGTACCACTTTTCAACGCAGTTGTATAATTATTACGTAACAGCAAGTCTGTTTCCTATCCTACAAGTTTTCTTTGCATACGAATTAATTAATCTTTATTCTTAAACGTAAGCACAATTTTACTCTCGGTGTGGCTCGCCGCCGTCAGGCCACGCTCAGCGAGCCCACACCCAGGACAAATCTGCTCAAATACGCTCCCCTTTCGAGAGCCATTAGTTTGATCAACACCATGTCTAATGATATAGATATATAATTATCACCAGACCCTGCCGAAACTCGCAGAAACAGTTAGAAAATTCTTAGAAACTATTTGATAAACATAAGTTTTTAAAGTGTATTTTGTTATATTGTAAATTAGTTTATTAATGTAATTATTATTATTATTATTATTTTCTTTTAACATCATATTGGTATACCTACTGTAAGGATTACAGTACTTAAGTTCAGAAAAACTCATTGCTACATTCGGGGTTCGAACATACAATCTTTGTGTTGGCGAACCCGAACCATTCGGCCGCCACGGCTCCTTTAGTATTAGCGAAAGAAGATCTATATTTTTTATAATGTCGTTACGAAGGTCATAAGCGACTGAAATCATAGGTACTAAGGCTGTTGTTTGTCCACAGATCCTCGTCAACGTGTGCTTATTGACGTCAGCAGATAGAGGGAGTCTATTTCTAGCGAAAGGAACGCCCCCACACCGCTACCTGCAGGCCAAACTGTTTGACGTAACTAGAGACACAGGTACACTCTTATAATATTATCTTCATCATCTTAGCCTGTCAATCAATTATCACGCCTTCCCAAAATGTTCACGGTCCCCTAAGGGGTACGCCTACTTGTCGCAAGAAATAGATGGCGGGTCCATCGCCGTTACTCAAACAAAACTATAGATAAAAAAAAACATATCCTCACGCCTTCCCAGAAGGGCCCCCAAAGGGGTAGGCAGAGGTGTATAGGTAGTACCCACACGCCCACTTATCGCCAGAAATATATTTTCAGGTGCAAATATGACAGATGGCGGGTCCATCGCCGTTACTCAAACAAAACTATACTAAGCCTTTGAATTTCTTCTCAAACGTATGCAGGTTTCCTCTCGATGTTTTCCTTCAACGTTAAGCTCGTGGTGGGACTAATCACTGTACTTAAGTTCAGAAAAACATAGGTACACAGTCGGAATTAGAACTTACAATCTTCATGTTTCAGGCGACTATTTGAATCATTCGGCATCTACGGCTCGTAAATAAATATCTTTATCATAACACACTAAAGGAAACTTCGCTTCTCGCCCAAGATATATTTCGATGCCAACGTGACAGATGGATGACAGATTTGCCGACACATCTTTGATCTTCTCAAACGTATTCTCTTTTCCTCTCGATGTTTTCTTTCACGGTAAAACTCTTGGTGTGATAAATCCTTTTAAATTACAGCCGTCTGGTCTAGTAGTTCGAGCTCCTGACTGCGAATCTTGAGGTCGCGGGTTCGATTCCCGCTGAGGGCAGATATTTGGAGTATTTGCACCTTAGTCTTGAATTTCCTATGTATTTACGCATATATAGATAATAGATAGTGCTATCCACGACGACGTGCCCCACCATCTTCTAGTCGAGGGGTTGCGGGATGCGGGGAGTATGACCCGACTCTATTGATAGTAGTGTGCGTGTGCACTCATAGGTAATCAGTGTGTACCGAAAATACTCAAACATTAGTGAAAGGTTGCACACTTACACTATAAATTTGGCACTACTATACCTATCTATATACATAAATATATCATTGTCTAGTTAACATAACACATGCTTTGCTTAATTTTGGACTATGTCAAATTGTGTGGAATTGTCCTAAGGCGTTTATTATTATCAATAATATTATAAAGATCATAGTGAGTTGATGGCTAATTCAGTCACGCATGGTCTAAGCAGAGGTCGGTTTTTATTTTATTTTGATGATCCATTGTGGGGCCCATCGAAACACAATGAACGAGAATTCAATGGAAGCATTATCGTTACTCAGAATATTAAAATGCATAATATGTACAGTGTTACGCTCGCGCCTAATGCTATGGTAACGCTTTGGTTGTCTTTGGTCACTAACAATCCCGTGGGATTTGTTTTTCGCAATTCAATACATCACAGCTTAAAACGAATTTGTGTAAGTGGCTGAGGAACGAACATTATTATAGGGTACATTTTTTTAAAGATAGCTCTTAAAAAAAGAAACACTATATTTGCAACCAGGAATATATCCAGCAAAACATGTTTTGTACTGTTTACACCATGTTTTTGCAAATAAAATATGAATTATGAATTATGATTATGATCACACGTTTTTAAGTTCAGATATATACCTGGTACCAGCCATATTTAGATTAAAGAGCGCGAACATACAACGTCTTAATTCTCACAGTTGAATGCAAATTACGAACAAAGATGACTAAGTCACTTGGCTCGGCTTTGCTGGGGTTTCTGGGATGGGACATCAACTGCATTGATTCAACTCTATAGCTTTATTTACAATAACAACAATCAACAGTATTTAAAAAGGACTAATCGGTATCCCAAGGCAACGTGCCAAGAAGACTAGCAGCATTGCCACGCTGGATAGCAATGCCGATTCTCTGAGCGTGATGTTCCAGCCCGCCTCTAGCGAATCGCTTTCGTTGGCTGTTCGCTTAGGTCTTTTGAACTATTCAACGGATTTCAATGAAAATTTCTAAAATGATAGGGTGATTCAAGAGGTTTTATATTAGATTTGTAAAACTTAATTAATTACTTACAAATAAGTATGTAAGGAGGATGTACGGCAAACCGGACAAACCTCAGTGGTTTTTGGTGTTCTTCAGTGTATTTATTGTTACTTGAAATAAATAACTAAATATATATAATAGCCGTGGTGGCCGGGCCGAGTGGTTCGAGCAGTTGCCTGCGACGCAAGGGTCGCAAGTTCGAATCCCGAATCTGCCTACCCCTTCGGGGACCCTTGTGAGAAGGCGTGAGGATATATTATTTTATTATTATTATATTATAGTATTTATTATACCAAAAAATTCACCAGAACAAATCTTTGAATTTTGATGTCGTAACAAACACATTTTATTCCCCTTAAATCGCAAACGCTGGCTAAACTTTACGAGATTTATCAAATTAATGTACCACCGAATTGTACATCTTAAAAAATCGATAAAAGATCTGCGATGGTTTACATAATAAAGCCGGGGCGGGTTGTTAATATAATGATTTTATTACAGAACTACACGACGCCCTACGAACAGCACGATCGCAGGAGATCAAGATACCGTTTGGGGTTGGTGTAGCGGGCCTGGCGGCCCAGATGAAACATCCTATCAACATCAGAAATGCCTATTCAGATCCAAGGTACGACCTACCTATATATATTTACATACATAGCATCACGCCGAGTCTACTCCCCTGACTGCCGAAGGAATTTTTTCCTTCAAATATAAGTACAAAATTACCTTTTATTGAAATTATCATATGACTTTGTTGCAGATTTAACAGTGAGATAGACGCGCGAACAGGATATAAGACTGAGCTCATTCTTTGCATGCCAATATGTAACTATGAGGGCGACGTCGTCGGAGTAGCTCAGATCATAAACAAAACTGATGGTAAGCAATATTTAAAAGGGCGCAATGGACCTCTCAATAACCTTACAGAAATATATATGTATCTACTTATAATATTACAGTATGTCTGATTCATCTAATATAATAATAATATTACATACATACATACAATCACGCCTCTTTCCGGTAGGGATAGGCAGAGACCACTTCTTTCCACTTGCTACGATCCTTACATACTTCTTTCGCTTCGTCCACTTTCATTATTCTCTTCATACATGCTCTTCGGTTTAGGGTTTCTCTTGACCTGACCTTTTTTCAAGACGTCCCTAATTTGGTCTAGAAACGTCCGCCTAGGTCTACCCCTTCCAACACTTTCATTCACACAAAACAAATCTGGTGACAAAAAGACAGGGAACAACATGTAATAATAATATATCCTCACGCCTTCCCACAAGGGTCCCCGAAGGGATAGGCAGAGGTGTATAGGTAATACGCACACACCCAATTTCCGCCAGAGGTATATGAGGTGCCAACGTGACAGATGGCGAGTTCATCGCCGTTACTCAAGCACGACTATGCATACGCCTTTGAATTTCTTCTCAGACGTATGCAGGTTGTCTCTCGATGTTTTTCCTTTACAACATAGGCACAATATAATTATATTAACTTGTGTAAGTGCGGCTAATGTTGACTGTTTCTTGGTGATTTTTGTTTTCTTCTTAATAAAGTACTTATGCTACCAGCACAACACCATTAATTACAGCTTGGCAACGCGCAATACTTCAGGTTTTGGCTAACGTAGGTTGAGAACTCATTGGTACAATCGGGATTGGAACTTGCAATCTTAATGTTGCTGACAACTTATTGGACCTATAGTTGGCTATAGTTGGCTATACCTGGCTATAGTTCTCAAAATGTATGATGCTTAGTGATTCTTACTTGACAGGTTCCAAAGAGTTCTCCGCTCGCGATGTGGAGGTATTCCGTCGATACCTCACATTCTGTGGCATTGGGATCCAAAATGCCCAGCTCTTCGAGTCATCTGTCCTTGAATACAAGAGGAACCAAATACTGCTAGCGTTGGCCAGGAGCATATTCGAAGAACAAAGCAATCTGGAGTGTTTGGTCACTAAGATCATGACAGAGGCACGGGAGCTGCTGAAATGCGAGCGATGTGCTGTTTTCATTCTAGATACGGATCACTGTGAGTCGGTAAGTGAGTGACAAAGTTGCTGAACCTATGAATAAAAAAAAAACTAATTGATAGATTAGTATTCAAATTGTACCTACCTATTGACTGTCAAGGACGGGAACGTTAAGAGTACTCGAAACCGACGAGCATGTATGAAGAGACTGATGCATGTGGACGAAGCGAAAGAGGTATGTAAGTCTAGAGAGAACTGGCGCTCTAAACTCTCTGCCGACCCCGTTAGGGACTTGGCGTGATGATATGTATGTATGTACCTACCTATCCATACCTCTACCTACGCATGAAGGCAACATAAGTATCAAGATACTTTGAGCATTCTAGATTACGTATCCACATAATTACCTACATCAATCATCATCAATGAACAGATCCCTAATTACCTACCCATCTATCCCTCTGTCTATCTAACCATGGAAGCTACATATTTTTAACCATGGGACAATTCCACACATATTGACCTAGTCCCAAGTTAAGCAAAGCTTGTGTTATGGTAACTAGACAACGATATATTTACTTATATAGATAAGATATTATACATAAATACATAGGCCATCCAAGACTAAGGTACAAATACTCGCGTTCGTTCCATAAATATCTGCCCTAAGCGGGATTCGAACCCGCGACCTCAACTTTCGCAGTAAGGAGCTCTAGACCAGACGGCCGTCAAAAGTAAATGCTCCAAGTATCAAGATTCTTGGAGCATTCTAGATAACGTATCCACATAATTACCTACGTCAAAAGAGTGTCTAAAAATGACCAGATCATATGTACATTGCAAAGACCACGTACTTAGATCAAATAGATCGAAATATCCAATTACCAACACCTTTGCTCTTCCGTTCTCGCGTACTAACACTGGTACACATTCACCATTACCACGCCTGTGTTCTCAGTATAACACCATAAGTGAACATATAGCCGATGTTGACATCTTTCATGACACGTTAAAACAATTTAAATCCAATATACTGAAATCTTTTCACCCTTAAACATCTAATTTAAACCTCATATGGAATTTATACATACGAAGTAAAAACAAGATATTTAACTAACTAAATGTTGTGTATACCTATAATTGGTTCATATATTAGACCTATTTATGTGGCAATGTTTATTATTCGTTTTTGTAATATATGTACTGTCGGTGTACCTTAATAAATAAATAAATAAATAAATAAAATAAATAAACAATCAAATGTAACAATACAAAAAAAATGCGAAAGCTTGTGAGGATGTTTCTAATTGGTTCCACTATCACTTCTGAACGGAATTATAGTATTCCAGTAGTATTCCAGAAAAAAATAAACCAAAAATATAAGACAGTTGAAACCGCTGTCACACCTAGTTGACATAGTTAGAAATAATTACTTACATGTACTAAGCAGGCTCGCTTAGTGCATGAGCAAGCATAAGTGATTAGTGAACCTTAATACTAGAATAGTAAGGTCGTCTTTACAGAGTCACTTGGAGCGGATCGTCCAGCGACCTGGGGGCCGACCGTCAAATATACCAGCGCTGCCACCGCCGGCGCCGACGCGCTTCCACACACTCTTCGAGTTGGGTGCAAAGCAATCGCAGACCACATTGACACCGAGACACGACAACAAATCTACTTTGGCGTCTATTGCTTTAGCGGTGAGTTTCTTTGATCTTCAGCCAGCACGTGGCATTTGCTCCATATATATATTAATATATCCCGACTTCCGAATCCCGAGTGTACTAATGAGTTTTACTGAGCTTTACGTTGAAGGAAAACATCGAGAGGAAGCCTGCATACTTTGAAAAGAAATTCAAAGGCGTATGTTTAGTCGTGCTCGAGCAACGGTGATGGGTTCGCCATCTGTTACGTTGGCACCTAAAAAATTGCCGGCGAGAATTTGGTGTGTAGGTAGTTGTGGGATGGCGTGAAGATATGTATAATTATTATTATTATATTAGCATTAAATAATAATACTTATAATGTTGTAGGTGGCACAGTCAACCAAAGCGTTGAATATAACAGACGTAGACGAATGGCGTAGAGAGCAAGGTATGGTGGTACTGGACGCAACCTCAGATGACGCAGCTAATGTCCGGACTATGTTATGCATGCCCATTGTTAACGCTAATAAGGACGTGATTGGCGTGGCACAGCTGATTAATAAGGTACCCAAATGTGTGAAGAATAGAGATATAATTGGCGATTATTATCGCCCTTAACCGCTTTGATGGCAGTTCAATTACGTCGTGTGCTAACATAAACAAAGCTTCTAAGAGACATCTAGATCTTTTAAACTACACAACTGTTTATTCGGTTTCCTTCAATAAAAAGAGTGATTCAAGAAGATTTATGATATATAGTAGTCATAAATTATAGTGTTTGATAAAGGGAGTGGAATATAAGTTATATAATACATAAATGCACCGCAGGTTTTTTATACACGGTACACGGTTAGTGATGAATTTTGGTTGATTAAGAAATCGCAAAGAGTTTTGGTTACAAAAAGAATCCTGTACACTGTTTAACTTAATACTAGCTTGAAATAAGAATGTCAGTATTTTTTACTGAATCGAGGAAACTGATGGCTATGAGCATTCCATCGGTTTCTTCCATACAGGTTTTGCCTACTGAGGAAACCTGTCTGGCCCTGTGCAAAATTCTAAAATATATCTCTGGCGGAAAGTGTCTTGTGGGTAATACGTATATACCTCTGCCTACCCCTTCGGTGACACTTATGGGAAAGCGTAAGGAATTATTATATTACTTACAAATATTTTTTTATTTGAATTCAATGGAATATGTAATTGTTTTTCAGGAGAATGGTTCGCAGTTCACTGACGGAGATATATCAATATTTGAAGCGTTCGCCATTTTTTGCGGTTTGGGAATACATAACACACAGATGTACGAAAACGCTTGTAAATTAATGGCCAAACAAAAGGTGCGTAATTTTATTTCATAGCTAATAATTATCGGACGTGATTGCAGCGCCATCTATCGGGTGCAATAGCGAATCTTAGTAATTCTGGAATCCATGCACACAACAAAATCATCCAAGTTGATCGTGTCATTCTAGAGTTTTATATACAAGAGAACATATACAAAAATACCTACATATTATCATAACGCAGAGTCTCAGAGAAGATGGAGAGAGTAGAGCGAAGAGAATACATGACTCCGCATTTTCACTATTTGACGATAGATGTCGCTCTATGTTTTTTAACAAGCTATCACTGAGCGCTTTACGCTACTCATGACATACTTATTGCATACTGACACGTAATAGGGGCCAACATTGACCGGTTAAGTAGCAAAAGTTCCCGGAACTCCCGCTACGAGAGACATTACAAAAAAAAATTACGGTACAGTGTCGGATAAGTAGTAAAGATTCCCGGAACACACAATACGCGTCATGACCATAAGGAAAAACGTGTATATATTCTGCCATTGTCCTACTACCCTACTAATATTTATAAATGCGAAAGTTTGTGAGGCTTGTGTGTTCCTCTTTCGCGCAAAGAACGCTGAACGAAATGGGACGAAAGTTGGCAATCAATTAAATTAACATTGTGGCACGTCAATAAATACAAAGACCTGCCTACACTCCTACAGAGTATATGCCTATTATACACAGAGTTAGATTACCAATGAAATAAAATGTACCTACATGGATTACCGTAGAATGATCGAGAATAACATTAACATGTTCCAATCCAAGAATTTGAATGGAAATCTACTCGCAATACAATGACACATTTTTGCTCCCATTGTCGTCGACTCTACGAGCTCCTGAGTGCTATGCTTACGGTCGGGGATGAGCACGAGTATCTGTTCCTCAGGCTTGGTGTTGGTGGCTCAATGTATTTTTATACATAGCACAAGCTTTGCTTAGTTTGGGACAAGGTTAATCAGTGTGTAATTGGCCTAGGTATCTATTCGCTGATACTTTGTGATTGACAAATGAAACAATTTATTCGCCAGAACACGGCTAGTTACATAATGTCATGTTTGAAAGTGATACCTGCATACGTCTGAGAAGCAATTCTAAGGCGTATATATAGTCTTGCTTGAGTAACGGCGATGAACTCGCTGTCACGTTGGCATTTAAAATATATCTCTGGTACAATGTGCCGTAACATAAATATATTTTAGATACTGGCAGTAAATAATTGAATTAAATAGAAATGTAGTCTAATTGTCTTTTTAACTGTCAAATGTGTTGACAGGTGGCGTTAGAGTGCCTGTCATACCACGCTACGGCGTCGTCCGAGGACACCTGCAAGCTGAGCCAAGACGTCATTCCATCCGCCGAGGTGTACAATCTTTTCAGTTTTCAGTTTCACGGTAAGATACGTTTGTATACTACAAATGCCCCGCAGTTTCAACTGCGTTATTTCTTGTTTCACTTGCAGATTTTGGTGCGTTATATAGCCTATGTGTTAATCAAATTAATTATCTATCTCTGTGCCGAATTTCATCTTATTCCGCTCGGCCGTTTTGGCGTAAAGAGGGACAAAAATACTCACAAAATTTCGCATTTGGTATAATATGAGTAGAATTTAATTAAGGTTGGTTTAATTAATAATTAAGGTGTGTGTACTACCTAGACCTCTTCATACCCCCGCGGGGACCTTACTGAAAGGCGTGTAGATATATATAAATAAATGCTACGTCATATAATATACATATTTAAAAATTTACTTTATTACAACTGTATCGAATAAAGGTAATATAAATATAACACTGAAATTACAAATGAATATCGGGCCCCTACACTGGGTGACGCCTGTCCCGTAGGGTATCAATATACAGAAAATTTATACCAATGTTTGTCTAAACGTAATAATCTTCGATCCAGACTTTGACCTCTCCGATGAAGACACCTGCAGAGCGACACTACGAATGTTCCTGCAGTGCAACCTCGTCGAGCAGTTTCACATTCCTTACGATGTGAGTACATTTTGCAAAGGTATTCAGTTGATGTGCTAGGAAAATTTAAAAACTTAATCTCTAGATACATACTAATCAGTACGTCGAGAGCGCTATCGACGGGGCATTCATCCCCATACCTTGGAACCCCAAAAGTTTCGTACTGCGTGGTTACAAAGGAGTTTCCTTCCGCGAACGCTCAGGCTGTGGAATGAGCTCCCCGTTTAGGTTTTCCCTGGAGAGTACAGCATGGAGTTCTTCAAGAAGGGTGATCGGCAGCGAACGAGCAATACCCTGGAGTTGCACGCGTCCATAGGCGTCGGTAAACACTTACCATCAGGCGGACCGCATGCTGGTTTGCCACTCGTGTGGTGTAAAAAAATTGGCCACTTATGGTTTATCTTCGTGACGTTCCCATCCTTGTGTGCTCGATTAGACTAGGTAGTAGACTAGGTTAGTAGGTAGATTAGTTGGGTTCTGGGTTGTGGTCTGCCTCTGCAGCCCCGCAGGGATGGCAATCCGAGGTCCAGACGCCCGGGCCCTAAATTCAGAAGGCGGCAAAATCTAAATTAACAGACGAATACACAACTTACTAAGGCAACTTTGGCAGATTGACACTGACAATTGCGTAAATGACCACTCATCATTAACGCAACTGTCAAATTGTGAGCGTTTGATCGCTGAAATGAAGATGAGGATAAAGATACCCCGCGTTGTAAAATGCAAGATTCGCGCCTGTGCCTCTGTATCTTCTCATTGAACAATATTTTATTTGTATTTAGAATACAGGCTAAAAAAAAAACAAAATTGTATTACAGGTCCTTTGCAGGTGGATTTTGAGCGTGAAAAAAAACTACAGACCAGTAAAGTACCACAACTGGCGTCATGCTCTGAACGTGGCCCAAACTATGTTCGCCATGCTTAAAACTGGCAAGATGGAAAGGTTCATGTCCGACCTGGAGATCCTCGGTTTATTGGTCGCTTGTCTATGCCACGATCTGGACCATAGAGGCACGAACAACGCGTTCCAAACTAAAACTGAGAGTCCATTAGCTATATTGTACACGACGTCGACCATGGAACACCATCACTTTGATCAATGTGTCATGATTTTAAACAGTGAAAGTAATAATATATTTCAGGTATGATTTTTTATATAATATTCTGAATCCCATATGTTAATTTACCGTTAATACCGATTCAACTTTGGGGAACAGTTGTTGAACGTCACATATTAAATATAAAAATACCCGTGCCGTTTAGAGCCGTGGTGGCCGAGCAGTTCGAGAAGCGACTCAGAGGTCGCAAGTTCGAATCCCGACTGTACCAATGAGTTTTTCTGAATTTAAGTACAGTGATTAGTCACACCACGAGCTTTACGGTGAAGGAAAACATCGAGAGGAAACCTGCATACGTCTGAGAAGAAATTCAAAGGCGTATGTATAGTCGTGCTTGAGCAACGGCGATGGACTCGCCATCTGTCACGTTGGCACCTAATATACCTCTGGCGGAAAGTGGGTGTGTGGGTATTACCTATACACCTCTGCCTACCCCTTCGGGGACCCTTGTGGGAAGGCGTGAGGATATATAATATAATATAATAATGTTCATAGTAGGGGCTTAAATGCATTTGTTATTATATATATATAGACTTCACTTAGATGTAAGTAAATTTTGATTGAGAACAAGATACGAGCCCTTAGTCGTGAACAAAATTTAAATTTACTTCCATTTTACATCTATTGGATAATACTTGGACACTTGACACTTGTAGGCTCTCTCTCCTTGCGATTACAAGGATGTAATGCGAGTGGTCGAGACAGCAATACTGTCAACGGATCTGGCGATGTATTTCAAGAAGAAGTCAAAATTCTTGGATCTGGTTGACAACGGCGAATTTGACTGGCAGAGTCAAGAAAAGAAAGAGCGTAAGTGTTTTGTTTTTTTTATTTATTTTTAACTTCTATATTACAATCGTTTGAAGAAGGCACGTGTATCAATCTTAGGGCTAATAGTTATAATGTAGCATGTGTAATGTATAACAAAGCATAATTTCAATACAACCCCATGCTTAGATAGTGACATCCACGATGACCCACCAATTTTTAGTCAAGGAGGTCGCAGGATGCGGGAAGTATGACCGAGTTTTTTAATTGTAGTGTGCGTGTGCACACATAGCTAATCAGTGTGTACCGATAATACTCAAACATTAGTGGAAGGTTGCACACTTACACTATAAACTATAGGGAAAACAGATGGAGTCGAGAATGGCTTAGATTTCACAATTGGACCCAATAGGTGGCGCTGCGATCGTGTTACGGGCAATTGAACTATTTCAGCCAAGCGAGGCTGGGCGGGACAGCTAGTAAACTAGGGAAGAATAGTAGTACATCTTTGTGGATGGTACTATCTATATGGCCATTTATTGCAGTTCTATGTGGGATGATGATGACCGCCTGCGATGTCTCAGCAATAGCCAAGCCCTGGGAAGTGCAGCACAAAGTGGCCAAACTGGTAGCCGACGAGTTCTTCGACCAGGGCGACCTGGAGAAACTCCAGCTGAATCAACAACCTATTGCTATGATGGACAGGTATAGCCTTAGTTTATTCCATGGAATAGCCACAACCCCAAACTAAACTGTGGGCCGTAAGAACCCCCGTATCGGACTAGCCATTACATGTCGTGTCCAGGGTGCGGCAGGAGCGGGGTTTTGTGGGGTATCTCGGTTTTTTTTTTTATACAACAAGAGTGGCAAACAAAAATACTGTTCGCCCGATGGAAAACGGTTACCGCACCCTATTTACGCATACAATACTGAAGTATCACTTGCGCGTTGCCACTCTGCTTTCGGAGAGTTATACTGTGTTGGCAGCATAATGGGACTAATCCCTCTGCTGCCAACACAATATAACAATCCTCCCCCCTCCCCAAGGAGCTGTGAATAAGGAACACAATATGTACAATAAATTGTGTTATTTGGCTACGGACATCTATAAGGAGCTATCTTTAGAGCTATTTGTTTTATTCTATCGTCATGATGATATTCACAACACCCTACAACTTTAAGAAGACATCTGTTCTATTTTCTAAGAAACTTTATATAGAGGAATAGCATACCAGACGGCTGCTAAATTTCATGTCAATTCGCATATTGTTTTAGGGAGAAAAAAGATGAATTACCACAGATGCAAGTTGGATTCATAGACATGATTTGCCTCCCGCTGTACAAAGTATTGTCAGACACATTTCCCTGGATCCAGCCGCTTTATTCAGGCACTATGGAGAATAGACAACGGTGGCAAGATTTGGCTGAAAAAGTGGAAATGGGACTCACTTGGATAGACCACGACACCATCGACAAACCCATTGAGGAGTTTACAGGTATTTTTACTTATAACTTGAATTGTCTATGCCATAGACAATTCAAGCGCAAGAATTACCATAGACTCCATGGTAATTCTTGCGGTTACCACAGCAGTGGTTGCTTAGGTGTATAGAGTAATAGATATCTCGTAAAGAGTCAGTTTTTCTTTAATTTAATGTCTGTAGTATAATTCAAAAATAATATAAGATCATCCTATGTATTAATCTAGCTAATAATATGTCTAAGTGCCAATTCTGATGAGATTGAGCAACAAACAAAAAAAAGGGTCCCCGAAGGGGTAGGCAGAGGTGTATAGGTCCCCACTTTCCGCCAGAGATATATTTTAGATGTTTACGTGACTCATGGCGAGTCCGTCGCCGTTACTCATGCACTATACATACGCCTTTAAATTTCTTCTCAAACGTATGCAGGTTTCCTCTCGATGTCGAGTAACAAACTACCACATTTATAATGTAGGATTCAGTAAACGTCAAATAACTGTCAAATGTTTTTTTTTTATTCAGCATCTAAGGAGGCGATAACAGACGTAGAGCTGACAGTAACAACACTGAACTGCACGAAGTCAGTGCTGGAAGGTAGCAGCATGGCTTTGGTGAAGCCCATAAAGAACACTTTCCATTCACTCCGACGAGGGAAGAATGGAAACTTTACTTCGAGACCTGTTAGGAGTAAATTGACGAGGTATTTTTATTTATTTATTAATCTTTCGTTACAGATGCTCAATGCAACGATAGGTATAACCTAGGTTTAAGACTACTGTTATGTCTTCTGTGTTCAAAACGTGACGTTTTGTGTTCTGGTTATATGTTAGCTTACAATTCAACCTGATAACCCGGTGGCGAACGTAATTTTTTTTCCACCTTAGCTGGGCGGGATAGCTTGTACATGTTTTGTTGGCAAACAAGCACATGGCCCTCCTAATTTGAAGCGGCTACCGTAGCCTATTTACGCACACGATACCGAAGTACCATATGCGCGTTGCCACTGTGTGTTCAGTTAGTTATAGCAGCACATTGGGACTAATTTTGCTGGAGCTCATTATTGGAAACCTTATTCAGCGCGCAGGAACACAACACAAAAACTTAGTGTTATTTGGCTACGGACTTCGGGGTGGAGGTCCTGCCCCAGTCGGGTTGCTCGAAATTCGAACGGTAGACCCGTTATGCCCTGCCTCTCTTAAAAATTCTAATTCGCATTATTTTAACATGGCGTTCGATTGACATACCTAACCTCTGTAAATTAGATTGATACTGGCCGTGCCAATTTCCAAACTCGAAAAAAAAACCATCTTATTATCGAGGTGAAACAAAAGCCTGTTGCAGGTCTCTCTACGCGGCCCCAAGTCCTCGCGAGGAGAAGGATCCGGTGCTGAAAAGGACGACCGTGGTAAGCGCAGACACGAACAGCCACACCACCTCGGTGGCCGGGGAAGAGACGCATACCACGAAGGCGAAACATAAAGGGCGGTTGTGTCACATGTTGTGACGCTTGCGCTATAACTGGTACATACCATCTTTCTAGCTTAAAAGATGAAAGGATGAAAGGAGCCGCGCTGGCCGAGTGGTTCGAGAAGTTGCCTGCAACACAAAGATATAAATAAATAAAGACATACAGACTGAATTTCATAATAAATAAATAAATAGTTAAATTCAAAGGCGTATGCATAGTCTTGTTTGAGTAACGGCGATGGACTCGCCATCTGCCACGGTGGCACCTAAATATATCTCTGGCGGAAAGTGGGTGTGTGGACACAACGCAAAGATTTTAAGTTCTATTCACGACAGTACCTTTTAGTTAAGTACAGTGGACTTAAGTACAGTGATTAATCACCAGCTTTATGGTGAAGAAAAACATCACACCTGCATGTAATTTCTGGTCATTGCTTACCGATTAATATAGGCAATCCTTAATGGACTGCGACCTAAATGTAGGAGATAGTGTCCGAGACAGCTCTAATAGTCATAAAATTTTAAATCTCTCATATTATTTTAGGAGCAGCCAGAGCAGTACAGATAGAGTGGAAAAGCCGGATCGAGTAAAGCCGTCCAAATCGATCGACTAAACTTACGGTTAAAACGATCGACTAGTACACGAGAACAGCTGTGCGTGCGATAGTTCCATTATATGCGATTCGTTTATTAAATTATTTACTTTGGCAATACACTTGTAAAAAGATTGCTTAAGGTTAAGGCAACTCAGTCATATCCAAAGAGATTAATTGTAATTTTCATAATTAGAAGGTCGTGAGATGTCAGTAAATTTGAAAAAGGAATCTGCTTTATGGATTAAAAAAAATTGTTTATTTGTTTAACGTGACAACGGCATTACTAGATCGTGCCTTTCGCTCGCTAGTTTAGCGCTCTCGCTCCAATCGTAAGATCACAATGGGCGTAACGAGACAATGAGTGTAACGGGACAATAAGTCATCCTTTTTCGTGCGTGCAGCTGGAGTTCATCGATGTATTAGACGGTGTCACGTCAAAAAAATAGTACTCCATGTCATGTCACGTAAACCATAACAAAACTGGATTGGTTAGCCCAAACTTTGAAGTAGACGTTTCGCATATGTTGGAATAAACATTGAGCATTTCTTAACGACATATATCGTTCTTGCTATAATTACCCATCTTGTAGGTCTGTATAGGACTTATAATATTCTACACTTTAACGAAGCTATTGTTAAAGCAGTCTTTAGTGTCTTTGTAAATAACTTCTATCCAAGTCGCCCGATGTGGACAAAGTTATTCTTTATAAACGTCTGCTTTCATTCCAAAAATAAGACGTTTGGATAAACTGATGGTTGTGTTTTGAACATATTATTTAAGGAAACACATGCTGCCTGAGATATGCAACAAGAATTGTGTTTTACAATATTCGAAAGGCGATATTTTACGCTTTAAAAGTGGGCATAAAACATGAAACAAATGCCTGAAATCTGTTTAAGATTTTTGTCCCATCGTGTGACGTTACAAGAAATGTAAAAATACATGGCTAAGGATTCGTTCAAAAATCTAACGCATTACGATTTTCTTCGACATCTTAGCCCATACAAATCAAATCCAAAATATTTTTGACAGTTGAATAAAAAAACAAAAATAATTTTTTTTATGTGGATTTTTATTTCCAATACAGAGCCGGTATGTGTTACTTTTTACATTCCTGACATACTCGTATGTCTAAAAAGTATATACATAGTTTGTACTCTATTATTTATATGCCCTAGTTATATACTTTATCCAATTGTATTATTTTTAGGTTAAGAGGACTATGTGTTATGACATAGATGATCACTAAATTCATGACACGTATACAAGTTCTTTAGTCAAATAAATATATATAACAAACGTAACTGTAAATATAGCAACTGCAATCGAGTGTCGATACTATTAGTCCTAAAAAGGTTCAAATATATTTTTAGTACCTTCCCCTCAAATATAAAATGAACGAATTCTTCGCTATTAATATTTCTGAATTCTACGTCATCTTGACGTCAAATTGTTTCCTAATGTATAATAATAAATTATTGTCTTATGTAAAACAATCCTAGGATGTTAATCTAATTAGATATTGTATTATTTGTATAGACTGTGATCTAGTATTACTTCGCGATATTCTATTTTAAAAGTTTCTACTAATTAATGGATATAATGACCACGCTATTCTAAATATCTTTCGTTTATTAGCGTTTTGATGCTGTACTACAAAACATAACTACTACATCTGTAAGGTATTGTTTGAAGAGAGGTGTGGGCCATAGTCTTTTGTCTATGGCCCACACCTCACCCATGGTCAATAGTAAAAAACAATACTATTTTCATTTCATGGATGTTGCATGCAATTAATAAAGACAAAGGAGACACATTCTTTATGCATGATTGGTTCTTATATATGTATACTGTCAGGTTGATAGAATGTATAAATATACTTGGAATTATTACCTATATAAAAAAAACAGATATGTATTTGAACAATTTTACTGGCTAAGTGATGAATTCTTTTTACAAATTTGTTAATTGATTATTCACAAATTTGTTAATTGATTATTCACAAATTTGTTAATTGATTATTCACAAATTTGTTAATTGATTATTCATTGTATGGTTGTCTATGTGTGTCTTGAGTTAAAACTATACCAAAGCACCTTTGTAAGTAAATAGTTGTTGTACAAATAAAATGGTTACCACTGTGTTGCTACTCAATAAAATTCTTGTATATTTTTTGTGATTAAAAAAATCAGCAAACCAAAGACAATATTATTATCAAGATAAGCTAAATACTTTATTTATTAATTTATGACAAATAACCATTATGAAACTTCTCTGGAAACATTGCAAGTCTCGTAAATTATGTACATACCAATCATAGACGTTTATAAGAAGATTTTAATTGTATGGATTAATCGAATTACTACAAATATTCTTGTAATTTCGTCCATTACGCTTTAAGACTTTTATTGTGCAATATTATATTACTTAGCTATTTAGTCTATATGTTTTTATGATTATTATAAACTTACCCCTTACCAAAACGGGTAGGCAAAATAATAGTGGCTTATCTGTAGTCTCTGTACGAATTTAAACCTCTTTGAATATACATTCAAAGGTATGCAGCTTTCACGACGTTTTCCTTCACCGTAAAGTTTGTGGTATGATAAGCCACTGTAGTTAAGTTAGCGACCGCTGAGATTAGAGCCTGCATTCTTGATTTTGCAGGTCACTACTTAACTATTCTACCCCACGGCTATTATGAACTTTAAACTGGTGAAGTGCGAGTCGGACTCGCGCACGAAGGATTTCGTACCATTATCTACAAAAACAGCAAAAAATTGTTGTCTGTTGTATATGAGCCCTACTTAACGTCCAACTATCAGGCTATCAATTCATTAGATACAGGAGACAGAAGGACAGTATGACGGACAGACAGCGGAGTCTTAGTAATAGGTTACCCTTTAGTTACAAAACCCTCAAAATGAGAACTCAGTTCAAAATCTTTCGGCCTTTAATTAAATAGAGGTTTATTCTTCAGTGAGTTAACTAAATCGCTTAATGATCGCCTCTTAAAACACCTTTATTTTTACATTGAAATGATTCGTCATTAATCTTTAACGAAGCAACTCTATTGGTACATATATTAATATTTTTAGTATGTGAATTTACAGTATTTATTATACATATAATATACGGACTGTAACATTATTTTGCATTGTCGATTCGCTGGCGACTGTTCGAAACGCTAATTGTCAAAATATTTAAAGTGTGTAGCGAATACTCGCTAACGAACTGGACAGGTATAAGGTCGACGTTTGAAATATCCTTATTTATTTTAGGTTAGGTTATATTTATATAACCTATAAATAATATTTATAGTTTATATATAAGACGAAGTAGGTACTGTATATATTTATAAATTAATTACATAAAATACATTTTGAAATATCGTATTCTTATGAATGATTACTAAATGTTCACTCTGAGATATGTTGGTACGGATACTCCAAACTGTTTTCATTGAAACTTAAACTTAAAAGGACAAGTATTTAACTTATTGCGACAGCAATGTACGGTTAAGTAGCAAAGGTTCCCTCAATCTGCGAGAGAATTAAAAACAATTGTTACAAGTAAAGATTATTTATACTCCCGACTATTATATATTTATTAAAAATAATAATTCCGCGCATAAAGCGTTCAGATGACATAATAACTCTTTTAATAACTTTTTTTAATAAGAGAACATGGCGGCGGTCCTTTTAAAAGTTACCTTGTGAGCGCGATTTCCCGTTAAAAATTAGTTGTCTATAGTTGAAAGTATGGCTTTTTTATTGTAATATGTATTTTTCGAAATAAATGTAATTCTATCCGTCTCATTCGGTCAGATGTTGTGAAATAGACTAGTTTATCTATTGTCTTACTAATTAGAGAATTATAATGTACAGCGGTAATTTATTGGTTCAAAGGCGATTTATTTTTAATCATTGTCGAGGTAATATGAAATGTCAAATTATTTTATTTATTATAGTGAGTTTTGAAAAGTGTTCCAGTTTTATTAATATAATATAAATTCACGCCTTACCATACAGGTCCTCGAGTGACAACGGTGCAATTCAACCTCTTTTATCCAGAGATATACATAACTGTATGTCAACGTGACAGATGGCGAGTTCGGCGCCATTTTCCATACAATAAGAGTAGCAAACACGCATATGGCCCACCTGTTGGGAAGCGGTTACCACAGCCTATTTACGCTTACGATACCAATGTATCTCTAGCGCGTTGTTACCTACTCTCTATTCGAAGAGTTATACTGTGCTGGCAGCATAATGGCACTAATCCCCCTGTCAACACAAAATAACAACACTGTCCCCTCCTCAAGAATCTAATATTCTATATTAGCAACGTTATTCATCGCGCAGGAACACATCACAAGAAATTGTGTTATTTGGCTACGGACTTCTATATGGTGGGGATCCTGCCCCAGTCGGGCAGCTCCAAATTCGAACAGAAACCCTGTTATGCCCTACTTCCCTTAAAAGCACGACTATGGATATCTGAGAGATGGTCAGTCCGTCGCCGTTTCTGAAGCACAACTATAATTACGCCTTTGAATTTCTTCTTAAGCCTATGCAGGTTTCCTCTCGATGTTTTCCTTCAGCTCAGCTCGCGGTGTGACCAATCAAATCAATAATAACTCGAGGAATGATTAAAAGTAAATGCATCTATTTGTTTGTGTAACATTAAGAGGATGTTATATATTTAAGAAGTGTTTACGTTCAGTATTTACGTTTCGCACTACCCTGTTGACATATACAATGTCAGTATATAAGCGAAAGAATTGTATTATTTTTCGGTCATATCGGCAGTCTACAGTACTGCACGCGTATTATAAGCTATAACATGGATTTAAGGTGGGTTTTAAATATAAATTTTTATACTTGCTTTGCCCCGCTTTTAGATTTTTTTGTCACTGGAATCCAGCGATTAATCTATCTATGTGCCAATTTTCATCCAATTTCGTTAAGTAGTTTTGGCGTGGAAGAGGAACAGACACGCTCAAACACTTTCGCATTTATGACATTAGTAGGACTAATGCCGTTTTATTAGACGTATTTAATTCAATGTAATTAGAAATTTGATTGATAATCTAGAGAACTAGCACTGCCTCTCAGAACTGCCTGCTACGCGTGGGACTTTGTATGTACCTATATGCATATACCGTAGTAGCAGAGAGTCGGTTGGTGCTATTCGCGTCCGTAGGAACTAGGAACCGCAAAAGTCTCGCACTGCGCGGTCCCAAAGGAGTTTCCTTCCGCGAGCGCTCAGGCTGTGGAATGAGCTCCCCGTTGAGGTTTTCCCTGGAGCATGGAGTTCTTGAAGAAGGGTGTGAAAAGATTTCTGCTGGGTTGGCAACGCGCGAGTCCTACTCATGGTGTTGCAAGCGTCCGCTTACCGTCCGCATCCGCAGGCGGACCGCATGCTTGTTTTCCACCCATGTGGTGACAAAAAAAACCTATCTCTGGCGGAAAGGTTCTGTGCATACTATGTATACACATCTGCCTACCCCTTCGGGGACATAGAAAGGCGTGAGAATGAACAGAAAGATATTTTGTCGGGGTGAGTGTGTGATTATAGACTATTTCAGGTGGCTTGTTATCCTAGTCAAGGTGGGTGTGGTAAAAGCCTTCTGGGATGTCGCTACTACCACCCGTGAGAGTGTGCGCGATGACGTCCTTACTCCAAGACAGAGCTTCTTCCGATGGCAAAGGTCTGAGTGGAACTACTTGCAGGTAACGCTTCTTATACCTACTAAGCAACAACTAGAGGAAACCTGCATACATTTGAACGGCGTTGCCAGTATTTTTTTGCCAAGTCGGGATTTTGGAACTTGTCTTTTGGACTTCTTTCGTCGAAAGCTGGACATAGTTAAAAAACGTATGTAATCAGAAGTTTTCAAATATTTATAAAGAAGCTGTCGCGGTCACACGCAACCCTTTCTCTCCAACGCTCTTATCTTCATTACGCGCCGGGCGGGTGGCCAGTTCACACTAGTCTGTGCCACTCACGCTTCCTCAGCACACTAAGCGCATGGTCGAGCTATCTCCGAAAAGCGGGACATTCAATTTTGTTTTAAACATCGGGACGTTCCGCCAACATCAGAACGTCTGGCAACTTGAGATGACTACTTTACATCTGCGATTGACTTTTCATCAGTCACGTTGGCACCTAAAATATATCTCCGGCGCAAAGTGCGTGGTTACGACCTCTGTCTACCTATTTGGGGGGCTCGTAGGAACTACAATAAAATGCACCACTATTAAAGATAACTCATAGACTAAACTGAGTACCTACGAGTATGTCGATTTTTTCTTTTTAACCGATTTATAGTAAGGAGGAGGTTATCAATTTTAACTTTTTTTATTTTTTTAATATTTGTGTTACCTCAGAACTCCTTTCTTGGTGAGTCGATATTGTTTTTTTTATTTTTATAAAATCATTGAACACGGTACAGGGCTGGTATTGGTGGTGGGACTGGGCTGACCTTGTGGACCGTCGGAGGTTGTGTGTCATTGCTGGCATATCTATCGGTATGTATTTTTTTATTAATACTAATAATAATGTAAGTATACAATTGACTTTAATTAAAACTATGTTAGTGAACATAATAAATAGCAGAGGAAGGCCACGTTCCAACTACCTGGATCAAATAGATCGGACTCTGAAGGACGGGAACGTTAAGAGTACTCGAAACCGACGAGCATGTATGAAGAGACTGATGAATGTGGACGAAGCGAAAGAGGTATGTAAGTCTAGAGAGAACTGGCGCTCTATACTCTCTGCCTACCCCGTTAGGGACTTGGCGTGATGATATGTATGTATGTATATAAATATATATAATACTAGCGGTCCGTCCCGGCTTCGCACGAATGGACATTTTTATAAAAGAAATTATAGCCTATGTCACTCAGGGTGAATGTAGCTTTCCAATGGTGAAAGAATTTTTAAAATCGGTCCAGTACTTTTTGAGCCAATTCGTTACAAACATTACATTACTTACATACAAATATTCCTCCTTTATAATATTAGTATAGATGTGTACGTTTGTGAGAACGTTTTTCCTATTCCTGTGCATATTAGTTGTAGTTAGGAGATCGGCTGGACTGATTTTAATGAAATTTAACGTGTCTTCAGGTGGATTCGAGAATGGCTTAGATTCACAATTGGACTCAATAGGTGGCGCTGCGATCGTGTTTCAGGAAGTTGACATCTAGTAAAATATGAATATTTTCATACAAATAAGTCTGTCATGAAAACTTCAAAATATTTCAGACAACCTGCCAATATCAACAGGATCAATATTGAACCGAAGAATGGTCATAAGCGCCCATAACTGCATAGAGCCATTCATGAACAGACAGTACGCTTTGAGAATATGGGCCTTAGGTCGTGACGGATTCCATACAACTCCATACAGGTAGAACATTATCCCTATACCTTTAAACGAGCAATTCTTGTATATATCTAAATATATAATCTGAATCTGGGAAACGGCTCCAACGATTTTCATGAAATTTGGTAAGGGGGGGGATTTCGGGGGCAATAAATTGATCTAGCTAGGTTTCATTAAAAAAAAGTCGTTTTATCCGTGTTTTTAGGCATTGAAAATCTCCAACAATTTCATTAGTATATGAATTTCCCCACTGATAAAGCGTTGCTAAGCAACAAACTTTAAGCCAATGAGTGTTTGGTTGTCATAAGTATGTCATTCGTACGAAAAAATATAAATCTGAAAAATACCGAGCTAAGCTCGGTCATCCAGGTACTACTATTAAAAACAACAAAGCTCAGGAGCTTATATTTCAGGAAAAGCTTATATTTCAGGAAATATGACAGTAGCGCCACCCTACCTGGGTGGCGCTACGTAAGTCCAATTGTGTTTTCAAACCATCCAAGAACTGTTAATAATAAAGATACACAACTTCAATCTGATCGTGCCAGCCGATTAAGAGGATTAAGATCACAAACACACGCACAGAAAAATGATGTATATTAAGATTTACCCCGCGGCTCCACCCGCGTAAATGTGTCAATGCAAATTGCGCGAACTTTTGTACCGAACCTTTCTAGTTTTAAGCATACACGGACCAACTTAAAATAATTATATAAACATACTGTACCCTACACAACTTCGCTGCGACATATATTAAAAAAACTTTCTTACATACCGTTAAAAGCCGTGGTGGCCGAGTGGTTCGAGCAGTTGCCTGCGACGCAAAGGTCGCAAGTTCGGATCCCGACTGTACCAATGAGTTTTTCTGAACTTAAGTACAGTGATTAGTCACACCACGAGCTGAATGGTGAAGGAAAACATCGAGAGGAAACTTGCATACGTCTGAGAAGAAATTCAAAGGCGTATGTATAGTCGTGCTAGAGTAACGGCGATGGACTCGCCATCTGTCACGTTGGCACCTCATATACCTCTGGCGGAAAGTGGGTGTGTGGGTATTACCTATACCCCTCTGCCTACCCCTTCGGTATATACACTACAAAAATTTCAGCTCAATCGGTAGGTATAGAACTTGTCGAGTTTTTTAAGCGTAGAGGAACCATCCAACCACCTCTATATCTAACCAGCTAGTATATATATATACTAGCTCTCCCACCCAGCTTCGCTTGGGTGAATTATTAAAAGCGAACATACTACAGCAGCGCCACCAACCTGTTCCACTTGTAAACCATCCAGGAAATCATTGAAATTAACACACAAAATGTTGTCTAAGCCGAAGTTAGCTGACAAACACACGTAGAGAAGAATTATATTGTATTGAATTATAAATAACACGGCGATCGGGTGAAAAATATGAATTTCCTGAAACACGATCGCAGCAAATAGCGGGTCCAATTTTATACATACATACATACATATAATCACGCCTCTTTCCCGTAGGGGTAGGCAGAGACCACTTCTTTCCACTTGCTACGATTCTTACATACTTCTTTCGCTTCGTCCACTTTCATTATTCCTTTCATACATGCTCTTCGGTTTAGGGTACTCTTGACCTGACCTTTTTTCAAGACGTCCCTAATTTAGTCTAGAAACGTCCGTCTAGGTCTACCCTTCCAACGCTTTCATTCACACTCGCCTTATACACTTTTTTCGTCAATCGTTCTTCATTCATTCTCTCGACATGGCCAAACCATTTTAAATCAAAACTATTCTCGAATCCACCTAAAGACACAGAAAATTTAATTGAAAACGAACCAGCCGTTGACGATTTTAAAGGACATACAGACAAACATTAAAGTTTATTTATAAAGAAGATATATCGTGAGTTTTATTCGCAGGTATCGAGTATGGAGGGTAACCAGAATGTTCTCCAAAAGCATAAACCCCGAGCACCAACACGGCATAAGGGGCGAACACGTGCCGAGACATGACATTTGCGTTCTCACCACGAAGGACCAAATGTACATATATGACATTTACCCGTACAAACATCACTACGCATACTCGACGAAAATAGTGCAGAAATTCGAAGAGATCTCGTCAATAATCTGGGCTGGGTCCGGGTTCGAATACCTCATACACGTGTTGGAGAACTACAAGATATTCTACGCTCGAGCATTGCGAGAAGACATCGTTGATTGTTCAAATTACTTGCCCAAATGGTGGGGTAAATTCATTTGTCTCATTAACACATACGGTTTTGCCGGCGTACAAAACGGAGCGTCGTTGCTTCGCTTCAACAATTACCTCTACGCCATTGGCTGTTTCGAAATTCGTTACAACGAAGTGAAAGTTCTGTGTTTCACTGACCTTAGATATTACAGGAACTGGCTAGCTCCCATGGTACACATACAATCGGGAGCTTATTACGAGTATGCATACCAGGAGTGGGGGGTCAGAGGGCATGCCATATTTTACGATGGACACGGTAATGATCTGATCAATCCTGTATTTCATAAGAAAATTATCAATTATATATGAGTCTAACGGATCTAACGGATACATGTATATCGGTTTCGTCAATACAGGCTTTGCTAAAAGATATTGTGTTGAAAAATAAGTCAGGCACTGTAAAATTGTGAACAAATCATCACATCATCATCATCAGCCTACAGCAGTCCACTGTTGGACATAGGCCTCTTCCATGGCGCGCCACCACACACTGTGTACAAATATTATGTTTAAATTATGTTTTTGCAGTAATTAAATACTTTTTACTTTTTTTATTTTTTTTTATATAATAATAATATAGTCACGCCTTCCCGTAAGGGTCTCTGAAGTGATAGGCAGTATGTTGCAAGTCCATCGCCGTTACTCAAGCACGACTATACATACGCCTTTGAATTTATTTATTTATTTGGATCACCAACAGGTAAGAACACCTTAATATTAACAGAATATGCCATAATAAAACATACATAGGTGTCCACCCAATTACAGGTAACCACAACTACTACAAGAATTAAGTAAAAAAGATTAGAAAAAAAGAAAAAAATATATTTCTCAAGCAGGTTTCAATGTTTTCTTTTACTATAAAGCTCGTGGTATAACTAATCACTGAACTTGAGTGTATTGCGGGCTGGAACATATCTCGCTCAGAGGATCAGCATTGCTATCCAGCGTGGCATTGCTGCTAGTCTTCTTGGCACGTTGCCTCGGGATACCGATTTGGGACAAATATTTTATCTGTAAGTAGTTAGTTTCAACTGTTCTTTGTAAATATTGTTAATTGTTGTTATTGTAAATTAATGATAAGTATATTATATATCAGCTTTGTAACGAAGTTTCACAGCTTTGTAACATTTTATTAAACAAAGCCGTGGTGGCCGAGTGGTTCGAGCAGTTGCCTGCGACGCAAAGGTCGCAAGTTCGGATCCCGACTGTACCAATGAGTTTTTCTGAACGTAAGTATAGTGATTAGTCACACCACGAGCTTTACGGTGAAGGAAAACATCGAGAGGAAACCTGCATACGTCTGAGAAGAAATTCAAAAGGCGTATGTATAGTCGTGTTTGAGTAACGGCGATGGACTCGCCATCTGTCACGTTGGCACCTAATAATGGCGGAAAGTGGGTGTGTGGGTATTACCTATACACCTCTGCCTACCCCTTCGGGGACCCTTGTGGGAAGGCGTGAGGATATATTATATTATATTTATTAAACATTTTTCTTTATTAAAATAAGTACATGCAATGTGTTAATAATTATTATTTTTGTGCCAAATTTTCACCCAATTCTTTTTAGCCGATATGGCGGGATTGAGTAACAAAGATCCTCTCAAATGTCTACATTTAAGTCAAGGATAAGAAAAATACGACTATGAAATACCACAGTATTGGTTACCATAGCAACAGTATATTATATTATTTGGTAACCCAAGTGAAGCTGGAGGGACAGCTAGTAAATTTAAATTGAGCATTGTCGAAAGTGTCTGACGAATGTCGATTGATCGAAACAGTTTAGAAAGAACTGGAGCTCTACCCTGTGTGGGCTCGGAGTAGTGATATGGATAAAAACATGTAAGACTAGTTGTACCCAGAGGTTTCACCTGGGGATATCTGGATCTCAAAGGTAGATTTTCTGGATTGAAATATATCCTCACACCCATAAGGGCCCCCAAAGGGGTAGGCAGAGGTGTATAGGTAGTACCCACACACTCACTTTCCGCAAGAGATATATTTATGGTGCCAAAGCTCATGGTGTGACTAATCACTGTGCTTAAGTTCAGAAAAACTCATTGGTACAGTCGGGATTCGAACTTCTTTATACCGCAGGCAACTATTTGAACCTACTTGCTTGAAATATATCATATGTGTTAATCAATAATCTATCACTTTGCCTATCTTCATCCAAATTGGTTTGGTAGTTTTTGTTTGAAGGATGAACAAACATACAAAATTTTGCATAAATAATATTTTGGGATTAAATTTTGTATGAAATGTGATCCAAACAGTTCATTGACACGACGTCTCTTCTCATCGTCCAATATAATCACAAAGAGTCATTCCGAAGCACGTTTCACTCGCAACATAAAGAGGTAGTTACATTACCAACGCCAATTTAAGCCACAAAACTGGAGCAGAAAGGACGGTTTTCATACAAAAAATGGCATGGCATTAGTACGGCGTGAGGATCTGGTGGTTACTTGGATCTTGATCTTGACACGAATAGGACCCTGTACTTATTATATTTAAGTATATTATGTATATTTCCTATAGGTTTATTTGAAAATGGAATTATTATGAAGTATAAAGGAAAAAAAATAACTGAAATTATTTTAAGTATATGAAGACCAAAAGAACGTGATTTTATTTTTACAATTCCCTATTCACACTTATTGGTATAATCTTTATGAGGCCATTGAGCATAAAATCACAATAAGACTTATGTGGCATGAAATAAAAAATACGAAATATTAATTACATGCCGTTAACTTTTATTTCCTTGTCATTCAACACTAAATAAATTGGATTGAACGAATTTGTCAAAAGATTTCATTTATTAAAGAAAAAAATCAATATAATTAAACAGAAAATTTCACCATCTACTATTTATTACACACACTACGTATATCTTGAGCTCTTGACATACGTAAGTACACGAACAATATTTGAAATTATTTATTAAATAAAAACAATTGAGTTTAAATTTGGACCTTTGTTGCTATTGGTTGAATTTGAATTTGGAAAATTTATTGGAATAGGTCTGGAAAATGAAGCCTGCCATTTCATATGACTACGTGCGTGGACGGTACAATTCTTTCATACATTGCGACGCTTTATTGAGGTAATTGTAATCTACTGCGCAAGACGTACGCATGCGCAAAGCGGCCAAACACTGCATTGGTAGACTACAAACAACATACTCCTTGGTTACAACGAAAAAACCTTAAAATATATACTATAAGTAATTCGAAGCGATTTTGACATAATGCGGATTACCAGTGCCAACTCACTAAATCACACGTTTAGCTAATGATAAAATGATCCAGTGATAATGTGCCATCGAGTGCCTATCAAAGGAACAAAGAATATTTGACTTTATTGTATCTATATCTTTGAAGGAAAACGTGAGTGTTTCTTTTTAAATATATATTTATATAAAAGTACCTGCCATTAACCTATTTTAAGATCTGATGGTTCGTGATAGAGTTCAATTTATTTTAATAGCGTCAAATGGAATCCACCAAGGATTTGCACCGTCACTTTATTTGACATATGAAAGGATGTTAACCTTTTTTGGGGTGAAATTGCAATACCCCTAATACTTAGCACTACACCGCGAGCTTTACGGTGAAGGAAAAACGAGAGGAAACCGGCATACGTTTGAGAAGAAATTTATTACTATACTTAGTCGAGCTTAAGAAACTATCACCTTGGCACTTAAAGAAAAAAAAGAAAAGCGGCGAAAAGAGGTTGTTAATACACTGAATACCCATTCGGGGACCCTTGTGCAGGCATAAAGATACTAATTGTATATTAACTACACGCATAGGTAGCGCTAACTGAAACATGTTAGGTACCTATGGTATGATATATATATGTTAGTCTGTAAGGTATGTAATATAGCTATATATTTTAGGATAAGGTATATATTATATGGGCCCTTTAAATTGTAACATCTATTTTAATGTGTTGCCTGAAATAAAACGATTTACTGACAGACAGTGTCCATTTTGTAAGTAAATGATTTTCTTACATCTATTTTAATATAATTTAGCGACACATGTGTGCAAAAGTGCTGGTCAGATATATTCAAATAGGATTATCTGACCAGCACTCGAACAAACGCTTTCATGATTGCCGAATCATATTTATCGGCAATCACTTGGAGGATGCTATTGGTACTACCCCGAATTCTGTTGAGTATGGAGTATAGAGTAGTAAGTATATTATGGTTGAGTGACTTGCAATAACCTGTTTTCAATGGTTGTAATTTTTGTACAAAGTTACAGTATATTTATTTATATTATTATAGAAACTAAAAACCTCAAAAAATATAATATAATGTGTTTAATTTAAAGGAAACACTGTTTATTTTCGACACACCGTTTATTTCGTTAGCATTAGTTAGTTTAAAGACACTTTTGGATATAAAATGTAACACGTCATGCATTGCGTGGACAAGGCTGAACCGAAAAGAACGAAACGCCACCTGGCGGATACAATACGTAACATAATGACTAAAATATATTATTAAAAGGAGTCCCTTTAGGCAGGGTTCCGAAGATACTGACAGTTCCCCCACGTTCACGTTCCCCCTTTGAATAGCTAGGCAAATTCTTTGTCCGAGGTAGCTGCCAGCTCTTCGGTCTCCTGTGATGTCGACAAACCTTTTTGATATTTCCTTAAAAAGTCTTATAGCTCTGTATAAAGTTGTATTTGTGTATGAAGGGTGACTATATCGGGCAGTAATTAAAAGAGAACGAAAATTGTATAATTCTTTTTTAAAATGAATTTATTGTAAAATCTTTAAGGGAAGGATGTGAAGATATTTCCCTTGAAGTACAAAATCCCTTCAAAACCTCTGCTAGAAAAATTTAATAGGCAGAGGTGTTACGGAGTCCCTTTGTCCGGAGTATAATTTAGTTGCCATGGTAGATAACGGCCAATCAGCTTCGATCGAATACTCAACGCTGCCATCCTTCAGTATCCGATCGATTTGAAGTAGTTGGAACGTGGTCTTCCTCTGCCTCTTCCACACGCCTCTACATTATATACCAGTTTTTAAACTTTCGACATTTAAGCTGCCTATATATTAGACAAAAGACATGTATTTTATTCATGTACTAGCTGTCCCGCCCAGCTTCGCCCGGGTGAAAAAGTCAAAATAAACACGTTTTTCAACTATTGCTTCTCCTATGGTTATGGAAGCAAAAACGTGTTTTTTTTTATTTCATAAAAAGTTGAGTTTCATAAAATCCGTTCTTAGCTGACCTCTACACCGCGTAAGGAATACCTCTACCAAATTTCAAGTCAATCGGGCTTATAGTTACTGAGATTTCGTGATGAGTGAGTTCACAAATGGGATCTCCTATATATATATATATAGATAAATATATTGCTATAAATGTGGCTGACGTATGTTATATGTGTATATAGGTAGTAGGTACCAAGGCACTCACTTTTCAACCACAGCTCACGCACGCACGCTCGTTATTCAAGCACGACTACCTCTACATACGTCTTTGAATTTCATCTCAAACGTATGCAGGTTTCCTCTCGATGTTTTCCTTCACTGTGCTTAATTCAGAAAAACTCATTGGTACGGCAACCGAACTTGCAATATTTGTGTTACAAGACCACTCGGCCACCATGGCTTTTTCTTCGTACCAACTTATTGTTGGTGTAACGTATGGTACCTAGTTTTCTATCAATGAAGCTTTAATTGGTGGTTTACTCACTCGTACTCTTCCAGACAATGGACAACGAGCAACCTCACCAGGAGTTAGTGAAGTGTGTAGTCGTTGGCGACACAGCAGTCGGGAAGACTCGACTCATCTGTGCCCGGGCTTGCAACAAACATGTGTCTCTCTCCCAGCTGATGACTACACACGTGCCGACTGTGTGGGCTATTGACCAATACAGAATGTACAAAGATGTAAGTCATGTCATATTACACCTCACCATCAGACTACCATGATTTTCATGTTTTTCATAACCTTCCTCTTCGACAAAAGCTAGTATGCAATATATCTATCTATCGTCACGCCCTTCCAGAAGGGTCTGTAAAGGGTTAGGCAGAAGTGTGTAGGTAGCAAACACCCACTTTCCGCCAGAAATATATTTTAGGTGCAAACGTTACCCAAGCACGACTATACGTATACGACTTTGAATGTCTTCTAAAACGTATGCAGGTTGAAACTTATCGGTCAGGATTCGAACTTGCAAGGAGGTACATCTTTCAGAAAAAAAATTGCAACACAGAATTGGAAGAAGTTTGGCACAGAGATTAATTATGAACTATCAATTAAATGAAATTATAAGTACGTTATATTTACCTACCTGGATCAAATAGATCGGACTCTGAAGGACGGGAACGTCAAGAGTACTCGAAACCGACAAGCATGTATGAAGAGACTGATGAATGTGGACGAAGCGAAAGAGGTATGTAAGTCTAGAGAGAACTGGCGCTCTATACTCTCTGCCTACCCCGTTAGGGACTTGGCGTGATGATGTATATGTATGTATGTATGTTATATTTACATGGAAAAATGGACACGAATGTACTTAGTCGTGTTATAGGTAGATTGTTCGATAATAATAATAATAATAATAAATCTTTATTGAATTAATTACAAGAGATTCGATGAGTGTCTGGAAAGTTTTTTTGCACAGTGAGCAGCAAGCAGAGATAATCTTGGTGTTGCAAGCATCCATTGTCAGGCAGCGGTAACCGCTGACCATCGGCGGTCCGTGTGCTTGCTCGCCACTATAGTATCATACATACATACATTTCTTCACGCCGAGGCACAGGGTAGGCTGAAATAATAGAGCACCAATTCTCTTTAGACAGATCTTTTACTATCACTATATTAATAAAACTGTTTTTAACTTTATTGAGGTGGACAGATTATTGCTATTATTATATTTTAAAGGTACTGGAAAGATCGTGGGAGGTAGTCGATGGTGTTAATGTCTCGTTAAGACTATGGGACACTTTCGGCGATCATGAAAAGGACAGACGATTTGCCTATGGCAGGTAATAGAGGGAGTGAGAGAGAATCAGTTCTTTAGCATTTTAGCATAATAACTGTATGAACAACTGTATTTGACGATCGTCTAGTGGTTAAAGCTCTTGACTGCGAAACTTGAGGTCGCGGGTTCGATTCCCGCTGTGATCAGATATTCGTTTGATGAACACGAGTCTTGTACCTTAGTCTTGGATGTCCTATGTAATTGTGTATATATCTATCTATATAAGTAAATATATCGTTGTCTAGTTACTATAACACAAGCTTTGCTAATTTGGGGCTAGGTCAATTTGTGCATGTATTATTAATATTATTTCCTTAATTTATACGATATATAATTATACTTATATAAAAAAAAATTTCTCTGATAATTATTGTAAATGCTTCCCGCCAGATCTGACGTGGTTCTCCTGTGTTTCTCAATTACAAGTCCCATGTCTTTGAGGAACTGTGGCGCGATGTGGTATCCGGAAATAAGGTTCGTAAATCTACAATTTATTTTATTTTCAGTGTTGTATTGTACTATGAATGTTAATGTCCAAAAACCTTCTTGAATTAACGAATTGAATTGCTCTGAAACCAAGTTACAGAGGCTCTATTAAGAGTGATGCAAACTTTCAAACTTAGACATCCCTTGGAACCACAAATGTCTCGTACTGCGCAGTTCCAAAGGAGTTTCCTTCCGCAAACACTCCAGCTGTGGAATGAGTTCTTCGAGATGGGTGTGAAAAGATTCCTGTAGGGTTGGCAGCGCGCTAGCGATGTTGTTGGTTGTGGTATTGTGGCGTCTATAGGTGGGGGTAACCGCTTACCACCAGGCGAACAGCATGCTTGTTTGCCAACAATGTGGTATAAACATGAAATTCTAGATCACAATGACGAGTACTCCCTTGATAAGCCAGTTAAAATGTTTTTTTTTATTACAGGCGATTTTGTCCCAATACGCCTGTGCTTTTGGTCGGATGCAAGAACGATCTTCGCTATATGTACAGAGATGAGACTTACCTGAATTACTGCAAAGATCGAAGCCCTTTTATTAGGTATTATTATAGTATTTATTTTATTATAGTATTTATAGTGTTCCACCTCTGGCGGAAAGTGGGTGTGTGGGTATTACCTATACACCTCTGCCTACCCCTTCGGGGACCCTTGTGGGAAGGCGTGAGGATATATTATATTATTTTATTTATAGTTTTATTGATCATCGAATCTATGAACGAATTTTGGCAAACGATTGTTGGCAGAGAGATTTGGCGCTCTTTTGCTTCATCCATCTTCATCAATCAGTCTCTTCATACATGCTCGCCGGTTTCGCGTACTCTTGACGTTCACAACCTTGAGTGAAACCATAGACGGTACCTACTGATAAAAAAAATGAGACGAAATTAATGAAAATTGTTTCTACCTCCGTCCATCTTTCAGCTGTATGTCTGTATGTTCTGGGTAGTCTCTGAAACGGCTGGACCGATTTTGCCGATTTTTTAACCGACAGATAGCGAATGTTATAAAGACAAATTTTGGCTTTGTTTTGTAAATATATATTTCTCTGTCTGTATGTCACAGCACTCCTCCTAAACGGCTGGACCGATTTTAATGAAATTTTCTATGTCTCCAGGTGGATTCGAGAAATTTAGATTCACAATTGGATCATGTTTCTGGAAATTATTTCTTTTCACTCGAGCAATGCTGGCCGGGACAGCTAGTATATATAAATATATGAATTTAACAGGGATAAAATCGCGGGACAGCTAGTAAAGCATAATGATGATCTTTTTTGCCCAGGGCTCCAAGGAAAAGTGACCTTGTCATGCCGGACCAGGGCCGAGCTTTGGCCCACGAATTCGGTATATACTACTACGAAACATCAGTGTTCACATACTACGGAGTGAATGAAGTCTTCGAGAACGCTATTCGAGCCGCGTTGATAGCCAGAAGACAGCAGAGGTTCTGGATGACCAACCTGAAGAGGGTTCAACGGCCCTTGATACAGGTAAATAACCTTCAACCACTCAATGTGTTTAGGCATAACAGTGACAGCTGACGTGGCCTTAACAGAAACTGCAACCGAATTAAGAGTTCCCCTTAACATGCGAATTTGTCGCCAAATCCCTCTATAATTGTTTTATTCTTTGCATAGCCAAGACTACGTACTACTTTTTGTGGCGTTTGGAGTCGAAACTCTAGGGCCGTGGGGTCCTGATGCTCTTCATCTTTATAGGGATGTCTCGACGAAACTCTTTGAGGCCTCCCGTGGCATGAGGGCTGGCGAATATTTCGCTCAGCGAATCAGCATTGCCATACAACGTGGCAATGCCGCTAGTCTTCTTGGCACCCTTCCGCGTGACACAGATTTGGGTCATTTATTCTATTTATAGTTCGTTTATATTTATTACTACTTTGTACTTACCGTCACATTAAAAACTGGTACATACAAGGAGTGCAATGATAATAATTCTTTGCATTATTATTGATTTAATAAAGGAAATTAGAATTTGGGATAATGTCAATTTGTGTGGAATTGTCGCAAGGTATATATGGTAACTCCAACTCCACACCAATTGACATAACCCCAAAATTTTGCAAAGCTTGTCTTATAGTAACTAGACAACAATATATTTTATTAGGATAGTAATGAAACGGCTATGGACTCGCCATATGCAATATACCACATGCCACGTTGCCACTTAAAATATAGCTCCGTCGTAAAACGGATGTGTAGGTATTAGACACCTTCACCCACCACTTTTAGCCTTGACTCTAGTTGAACCAATCGACCACCTCTGCTCTAGTTCTAACCATCTTCTTCTCTAGTTATCTTTCACCATTCCACGTGTATTTGACTTGTTGCAGGCACCGTTCATGCCTCCGAGGCCGATAGAACCAGAAGTGGCGGTCGTGAACAGCGTATACTTGGACAACATGGCAACGCTTCTTCGGCAACAGGTAATAATAATAGTTCAGCGTCTGCTATCATCTCTAGAGAATCATAAGTTGGCTGAATCAAGGACTTGATATCGAAAGCCCTTTATATGATTGCAGGAGTCAAGTCTTCATTCAAGATATCATTCCTTGAGACCTTAGAATCGGTAGCTTCAATCTTGGTTCCAATACTAGTGAATATCTAATATTTTTTATATCAAATATGATTTTTATGAAATAAGGAATAATATGAATATGTCAGAAGTTCGAAATCAAAATTAGTAACACAATAAAATAATAATAAAAATAACTGATGAATGTGGACGAAGCGAAAGAGGTATGTAAGTCTAGAGAGAATTGGCGTTCTATACTCTCTGCCTACCCCGTTAGGGACTTGGCGTGATGATGTATATGTATGTATGTACAATAAAATAATGAAGTAATAATATGATAATAATAGGCTCAATGATGTCATAGATAAAATAAAATCAGTTACATAAGTAAATATTCAAAAATTGTATAAGATACTTGTCTATTTTAGCCCATGTTGGGCGCCCAATATTTCAGATGAGAGATTGTTCGATAGTTAGAACTTGTATTGTTGCTATGTAAAGTAAAAAAGGTGTTTATTTGAAGTGAATACTTTCAAATGTAATATCCTAATCAATGCTTGTTCTTGCAGTATTTCACAGATATGGTGATAATATGTGGTGCGAAGGGTTTCCCCGTCCACCGGTTCATGATGGCTGCAGCCAGCGAAGCCTTCCACCGCCTGCTGACCACTGACTGCGTCAGCCTGTCTGCTGAGCTGGCCAGGAGCTCTAGTGAGAGCAGCATGGTAAGTACACCTTGAACAATTTATTAAGGCGATGAACTCGTAATCCGTCACGTTGGCACCTCAATATATTTCAGGAAAAATAAGGTGTTGTACTGCACCGCATCCTACCTCTTTGGGATGCTTATAAGATGTCGTGAAAATATGTATATATTATTTGTTCCACCCCTTCCCATAAGGGTCCCATCCAAGGAGAAGGCAGGGCAGGGCAGCGTACTAGGTTATACTCCATGAAGGGCATAATAATAATAATAATTACCTTTAATATTAAAGATGTACTTTCCATTTCGACAGGTAAGCAATATGGGCGAAGCGACAGCGGGAGAATTCAATGAAGACACGGAGTATTTGATTAGACAAGATCAAGCTAAGCAGATGAGGTAGGAACATTCATTTCCATTGCTTTCAACCTATTCTATTTATTTAATCAGTTAGTGTATTAGTATTAAGGCTAAATACTGTACATTTTGCGATAAAATATATATTTTATTATTCTATTCCACCACAACTAAACCATTATAATAAAAAAACTAGAAGCCTTAACTAACAAATGTCCCAAATCCGTGCCACACGGAAAGTGCCAGGTAGACTGGCGGCAAAGCCACGTTGTGTGGAAATGTAGATTCGCTGCATGAAAATTCGCAAACCCTGTTGTTAAGGAAGGCTTTGAAACGTATATTCGAAATGTCCTCATGAAATTGTACCAACTACACCCATCTTAATATATATAAATTACGTGTCACGTTGTTTGTCCGCAATAGACTCCTATACTACTTAACCGATTTTAATCAAATTTGCACACCGTGTGCAGTTTGATCCAACTTGAAAGATAGGATAGCTTACATCACAATTGGACCCGATAGGTGGCGCTGCGATCGTGTTTCAGGAAGACAGCTAGTAAGCCTATAAACCTAAAGATCCGTCACTTTACTTGGCGAATTAATGCAAGTGAGTGCGTAATATATTCCCATAGATCCGACTTCTTATACGAAGTATGTAATTTAAAAAAAGCGAATAAAATACATTACAATATTTATTTAAAAAACACTCGTAAAACTAACAACTTACATCGCCGTCCCTAAAGAACTAGCGACATTGCCACGATGGAAAGCAATGCTGATACTCTGAAGAAATAGGTATCTTTCTTAGTAATAATTAATATTAAATTTTCAGAGTATGGGATCAGATTAAGCGGCGATCTTCTTGCCAGATATTACCATTGAGTGACAACTGCAAGAAACCACCAGACTTGTACCGAGAGGTCAATCACCCCGCCATCAACTCAATTAGGGTTGTCAAAGTAATTTGTTATTGATTTTTTCAAAGAGAAAGATGTATGTAACATTTCAATGCAGTATGCATTGGTATTTCTGTCTGCTGAGACAGCAGCCAGATACAAGAAAAAGCACATATTTTTGTGTTGTCCGTTTGTTCTAGCGCATTAAATGCTTAATTTTTGTCACTAGCCAATAACAGATGTTATAAGGAGTTGATAACTTAAGCTGTGGAGTCATTTAAAAATAATGGATTCGCATGTAAAAACCATAGCCAACATAGGCATAAACAATCATATTAGCGCTAGTAACGCTGATGTAAATATATTTTAAAGAACAGCACTATGAATAAGCATAAAAACTTTATTTCCAGTGTGACAAAATACAACACGCCACATCTCGCACACAGACAATCGTGACGATGAGTAAACTCATATCCCAAAACGTAATGCAGGAGATAATCAACTTTATATACACAGGCCTTTTGGACAGCGGAGCTTTCAAGCCACAGGTACGCCTTTGCTTTATAACAAGTGCTTGCTACTGGTGAATAAGTATGTAGACAAGGGTTAGTATCGCGAAGCAGGATTTGCGCCCGCAATGTTTGTATCAATGGGTATTTAATTATTTTAATTTATTTATTTAGGTACAATAGAACAGAATATTACAATATACAAATAGATTTACTATATCAATGAACTAATTCTATACAGAGCATTTAATTTATTATTTTAGTTAATCAGTATCTTCGATTTTAATTATTTCAATGTGTTATACAAACATATAGATAACAAAATAAGCGCAGATAAATAATACCATATTGGTATGACTTTTTACCGTTTTTCCCGAAAAGATAATATGTACTTACAAGTCGGCGGTAGTTGTGACGGTTGTGGGATCCTGAAACAATTTTAGGAATGTTCTTTTTCCTTGTTTGTGTAAAGTGCATTATGCTTTAACTGTATATAGACAGACTATGCTCATTAGACAGTCTA
>JACCPG010000001.1:57720-99077 GCA_016069955.1 Drepana arcuata
TGACTTTTTACCGTTTTTCCCGAAAAGATAATATGTACTTACAAGTCGGCGGTAGTTGTGACGGTTGTGGGATCCTGAAACAATTTTAGGAATGTTCTTTTTCCTTGTTTGTGTAAAGTGCATTATGCTTTAACTGTATATAGACAGACTATGCTCATTAGACAGTCTATGGTTGACAGCTTTCCTGACATCGGCCTTGGCGCCAAGATTCAAAATGTACGGTTCGTGTACGGTTCAAATCCCGCTTCGTATACATATTTTCCAAGAGCTTTTGAGAACACGTTATTTTATGTAAGCAAATATTAATCATAAATTATTGTTCCAGCGAATATATGATTTCTAAACGTTTTTATTCATGGGGTTTTTACAACTTTTTGTAATGTTGGCTAGCTCGGCAAATCTGTCGAAAATAATGATTTTATTATTATTATTACTATAGTGATAATATAGATAATAGAGCTATACTCAGACAAAGTAGAATCTGATAGGTTCCTACAGTAGTAAATAATATTTTTGCTTGAGCTTTTAGAGTGGTTGCATTTTTTTGGAAACAAATTGTAGGACCATTTGTTATGTCAAAAGAGTTTTTAAATTAATAATGTGTTCTTAGTATATCCTTAAAACTTCTTGGTAAGTATTTATTTAAAAAAAACTCCAAATAAATTCAACCTTCTTATGTATATTGCACCAGAGTCTATTATCTTTTTATTCTATGTATTGTATTAAAATAAATAAATTTATATTACCTAATTATTGATAATAATTATTGTGTCTGCTTTAATTAACAAAGAAAATGTGTTTCGCAGTCCGCTGCTATCGGATTATTACTGGTAAATTGAGTTTCAATAAAATAACATCAATAAAAAAATCATAAATTATTGTTTAGTAGATTCTCATAAATTTTGCACATTTTTTGTAATATCAATAACATCATTTGAGGTGCATACTCATTATATTATTATGGACTAATTATGGAATAACTATGAAATTTATTTATTATGACAATATTTTATACATAATTTCAAATGTGGTTTCGAACCCTACTGAGCGGTAGGCGGTCCCTGAAGAAGTAGGCGGGGTTGTTTAGATAGTATCCACACACCCATTTTTCGCCAGAGGTATATTAGGTGCCAACGTGACAGATGGCGAGTCCATCGCCGTTACTCAAGAACGACTGTACATTCGTCTTGTGATTGCTTCTCAAACGTATGCTGGTTCCACTCGATGTTTTCCTTCGTTGCAGAGCTTTCCGCGTTGTGTGACTAATAACTGACCTTAAGTTTAGAAAAAGTCATTGGTACAGTCGAGATTCGAACTTGCAATCTTTGTGATACAGGCAACTACACGACAAACTGGTTTAGAAATATTTGCTTTAAAAAAAGGAAGAACTCAGCCTCAGCCTACTGAAACAATAAAATAGCACTTGAGAGGGGAAACCACATTAGATATTTATTTAGCTTTTGAATATGCACCTTATCAATATTGTGTTAACACTTATAATTGTATGTAACTTTCACATATTTTATTGTTTTTAGCACTAGATATCATATGTATGATATTACCTATATTCTTCATTTACCACTATTTTTAAACACATTTATGTAAGCTATAGCGAATACATATAAAATACCTATTATTTTTATCACACATATATTATCTTTAAATAAAACTAGATGTCTCAGCAAATAGAACTGTTCTCGAGAAGTTGTATGGTGTTGTGAATATATTATCCTTTGACGATTCAATAAAACAAATAGCTGCAAAGAAATTACTTAAAGGTAACGATCAGGCGGACCGCGTGCTTGTTTGCCACACAAGTGGCATAAAAAAAAGATAGACATTCACTCGAAAACATGGTTTTATGGGTTTTTTCAGAATCTTTAAAAAAAGCTTAGTTAGATTCACTTATAACCTTATCGTAACAGCAGAGTTTTATGCGAAAATAGGTTTAAAGATATGACCAAGAGACACTGCTACGCGCAGTGTAGGGTTCCTTAGTTCCAAGTATCTACAAAGAGAGGTAGGGCATAACGGGTTTCCCATTCGAATTTGGAGCTGCCCGACTGGGGCAGGACCTCCACCTTATAGAAGTCCGTAGCCAAATAACACCATTTTTGTGTTGTGTTCCTACGCGGTGAATACGGTTTCCAGTAATGAGCTCCTTGGGTAGGGGGAGGATTTTTATATTGTGTTGGAAGCAGAGGGATTAAACCCATTATGCTGCCAACACACTATAACTCTCCGAACACAGAGTGGCAACGCGCAAGTGATACTTCGGTATCGTGAGCGTAAATAGGCTACGGTAACTTTGCTACTCTTGTTATATAAAAAAAAATATATCTTGGCCGTCTATTACTCGTTAATCTATAAAAGGAACTTAGCCGTGATAGTTTTCCTTTTAAATTCATTATATATACAGTGAAACTTGGTTAAGTGGGACCTGGATAAGTGAGAAACCTCCATAACTGGTACTCATGCTGAGGTCCCAACACTTGGCACTGAATTACCTCTGCTAGTGGGACGAAGCCAGCCTCTATAAAACCCTCTGTAAAAGAGATGGATATCTACCCCAAAAAATATTTAAATAAAATGACCAGTCCAGCTCCCTTGCTCGCGATCCAGCAACGCCCGAAGCCGAGGTTCGTAACCCACAGGGGGTGCCCTTAGCTGTGTTGCTTAGTACTAAAGTGCCTGGCTGGAGGCCTACGTCTCGCCATTGACCGGTTAAGTAGCAAAAGGTCCCGGAACTCACGCTACGAAGGACAATATTAAAAAAAACTTATTTATTTATACCTGAGACACTGGGTACACTGGGACCTGAGAAACTGGGATATCTGAGACACTGGGTAAGTGGAATACCTCTGTAAGTGAAACCAATTTGCGGGTCCCTTGATGTCTCACTTAACCAGGTTTCACTGTACTACAATTCCAGCAGGGACGGCAGCGCGCGATCTTTACACTAGGTGTTGCAAGCGTCCATAGGCGGCGGTAACCGCTAAGAAAGCACAAGTTGGTAACTGTACCCACGAGCAGAGCAGTCACGCGTGTTTCCTCTCCTTTCCCTCGCACTCTCACGGCTTTTAACGCATTCCTAGATGAGAATCCTGATCCTGAATCCTGCGATCTGGTTGCTGATGAATGGAAGAGTATTAGTATGTTTGGAATTCTGTGAGACTCAAGACTGCTTGATGTGAAACATTTATAGCCGCATTGCTGGCGTGACCGCCCATGCCACGCTAGCTATATATAAATAAAACTATTACCGAATTCACTGATTAAAAGAATTGAGTTGTCACAATTAGAAATAAATTTAAGACATTTTTGTATTTAATTAAAATAACAGTTTATTAAGTAATAAGTCATATTTTTTTGGAAAAACAACCGTAATATTTTATTTTTACATTATGCCATATATATGCAATAAATTATTTCAATGTTTCACATCTGTCCTCACGCCTGCCATCCGGGGTCCCCGAAGGGGTAGGCACAGGCAGAGGTGTATAGGTACCCATACACCCACGTCAAGCGTTCCGTGACAGCTCATTTTTTTTTTGCTATTAGTGTATGTGGCTGTTAAGTCGTTCATCAAATCATAGTAAAGCCTCCGTCCGTAGTTTAATTGTTATAAAGAAGATTTTTATAATTAAACTGCTATCTCGTTAGTTCTGAACTCAGGTCTTATATTCAGGAGGTGCGCCAAGCTGCAGAGCTGTTAGGCTTCCAGGAACTAAGTAAGCTCAGCCAATTTATCCTCGATCAGCACCTGTTGTTTGACAAAGGATTCATGCTGCAGTTCCACACGGTAAGTTTGGATGAACGTTCAAGTCGAAAGACTATTCAGTAGTTACAAGTGATTATTTAAAGGTACACCCATACACCCACTTTTCGCCCCAGTCCAACCCACCAACCTTGCTCACGATCCAGCAACGCTCTAATCTGATGTCCGTACGCCATAGGGGGTGCCCTTAGCAGTGTTGCGGCTGGAGGCCTGGGTCTCGCTATTATCCGGTTAAGTAGCAAAAGTTCCCGGAACTCGCGCTACGAGAGACAATAAAAAATAACACCTTTCGCCGGCGAAATACTTTCAGTGTCAACTTTGCAGATGGCGAGTCAATTTTATCAAGCATGACTGTACACACGTCTTTGAATTTCTTCTCAAGCGTATGCCGGTTTCCTCGCGATATTTTCCTTCACCGTAAAGCACGTGGTGTTACTAATCTGTCAGTGCTTGAGCATCATCAAGCCTAAAAATTAAAGAAGGAAAGATTACGCTAAGAAAAGATCTTTTGATACAGAACATTCGAAATTTAAATACAACCTTGTTCTTCCATTTATTGATGTCGGTCAAACATTCCAGCCATTGCCTCAAAGACTGCGGGATATGTACGTGGAACGCAATTCCTTCGCTGATGTGACCTTTGATCTCGATGATGGCATTCATCTCGCACACAGAGCGATACTAATGGCCAGATGTGACCCAATGAAGGCCATGTTCCAAGGACACTTTAGGGAAAGCTCTTCAAGAGTCGTAAGTACCGAATCCATTACCCACGGTTACAGTCGTATTTTTTATATACACACGTAATAGAATGAAAAATAAAACACATTTTACTCCTTACATTGTTAGCTATATGCCAGTGATCGTCCTAGTATATTAACAGTAGTCTATGGATAGTCCCGTCAAAATTACTCCTGCCGTTTTGGAGATGGCGGTAACAAACAGACAGATAAAATATGTTCGTATAGACAGAAAAGATATATGTAGGTATGTATAGTACATGTATGTATAGAGATAACATGTTAAGTTTTTTTTTTGTTATAAGCACAGTATATATTTTTATTTTATAATTAAGAACAAGAGCTGTTATTTATATTTTGAATATTTTATTTACGTTCCCATCCCTGATTGGTCGATCAAATTAAGTACAGTTTCACACTGTACATCTGTCTCGCAATCTTCTTAACTGCGAACTTAAATATATATGTTATGAGCACCAAACAGATATAACTCTTTTCCCTGCAGATCTCGTTCCCTGGCGTGAAAATGTACGCATTCCACATACTGCTAAGCTACATCTACTGTGACAAGGTGCCCATGGTGGATCCAAATCGTTGCCTGGAACTGCTCGAGCTAGCGAACAGGCTTTGCATGAACCGCCTGGTGAACCTAGTCGAGGCCAGGGTTATTGACCAGCTACGGCACCAGGATAGGTGAGCAATCTCGTATATTATCAATATATATAAAACTTAGTTCTTTTACTGTACTAGGTATTTTAGTTTAGTTTAATTTAGTATCTTAGATTTTTATATTCAATTTCATTTGTAGTTAAAAATAAATGTTTGTCAGACTTTTGGCTTGTATAAAATTAGATTTTTTATAATCAGTCGAGATGCGATCTCTTCGAAAAATGTGCGGCGTAACGATATTAGATCGAATCCGCAATGAAGAGATTCGCAAATCAACTGGCGTGAATGAGCGCGTGATTGTAAAGATGAAGAAAGGCATGTTACGTTGGTTTGGACACATAGAAAGGATGAGTGAAGAAAGATGGACGAAACAGATATACAAAGCAAAAGTGTGTGCAAGAAGAGGCAGAGGAAGGCCACGTTCCAACTACCTGGATCAAATAGATCGGACTCTGAAGGACGGGAACGTTAAGAGTACTCGAAACCGACGAGCATGTATGAAGAGACTGATGAATGTGGACGAAGCGAAAGAGGTATGTAAGTCTAGAGAGAACTGGCGCTCTATACTCTATGCCTACCCCGTTAGGGACTTGGCGTGATGATATGTATGTATTAAAATTCGATTTGTTTTGTTTAATAAGTAATCTTACTCTGATAGGGTATCTATCAGTATGGACTTAGCCTAGGTGTTATAAGGTCGTGTACGCAATAAAATGCGCGTGTAACGCTTCCTGGATAAACTATGTATTTAATATATGCAGTTGGTATAGGATATAGAACTAATTTACTTGTTAAGTTGAGTTAGCAACTCCTTTAGGTCCTTTTCAAATAATTCTGCATAAGTCTCTTTATTTACAGAATATGTGGAGAAGAGGAAAATGTGGTTGAGATTGCGCTCAATTTGTTGGAGGCTGTGAAGGTAATGAGTTTCTAGTACCCTCACTTTCTTTTTATTTTTAACAATCTTGCCACACCACGCGTTTTATGATGAAGAAAAACATGAAGAGGAAACCTGCATACATTTAAGACGTAATTCAAAGGCGTATGTATAGTAGTGTTTGAAAAACGACGCCATCTGTCATGTTGACATCCAAGTGGCCGCAAAAAGATATTGTACTCCTGCAAACTTCTGCATGATGTCATAAACATCTTATGAACATTAAACGTATAATTAAGTATAGGGATGGTTCATAAGGATGACTCATAAATTTGCAGTGCATGGTCTTTATTGATAGGTAATAAGGTATGAATTTGCAGTTGCACAATGCGCATAACCTAGCCGAGTGGTGCACATGGCGTCTGTGTGGCGCTTACGACCGCGTGTGCCGCGCGAAGCATCTCAGCCAAGCATCCAGGGACTATTTGGCAGACAACCGCTGGCCACCTGTTTGGTATATCAGTCACTGTCACTACATTACACGTGATCGACGTTTATTCCCTGCCACATTGAGACAGTCTATCTCAATGGCAGAATATGATCTGTTTTATACCACAAGAGTGGCAAACAAGCTTGTGTCCCACCTGATGGGAAGCGGTACGCACTCGCTTCGGGGAGTTATAGTGTTGGAAGCATAATATAACAATCTTCCCCTCTCTCCAAGGAGCTCATTATTGAAAAGCTCCATCGCGCAGGAACACAACACAAGAAACGTGTTGTGTGCCTGCCTTCGCCCCCCCTCCCCCCCACATACACCCACACATTTAAAGGATAAATCTCTTATCTTATCTACATACTTTGTGCAATAAATAAAGCTGAAAGGCTCTGATCAAATAGACTTTTATCCTTAATTCCTTCAGGTACGTGAAAGAATTCGACTATTACCAGAAGTGTGTCAACGAGCAGAGCAAAGAGTTGAAGGAGATCAGACCGTCCACCTCGCTGCAGGCCAGCCAGCAGACTGGATGCTTGTGTTTCAGTAGTAAGTACATTAATAATCTCTAACCAAGGATAAAAATGGTATAGGCGCCCCACTATTCTTCCCTATAGTTTATAGTGTGTGTGCAAACTAATGTTTGAGTATTATCGGTACTAACTGATTACCTATGAGTGGACACTACAATTAATACACTCGGGTCTTACTCCTCGCATCCCGCGACTCCCTCGAATAGAAATTCGTGGGCTTTGTCTTCGTGGATGGCACTATCTGTAATCTGTATACCTCATTACAATTTTCCTTATGGGTCCCTGAAGGGGTGAGCTGCGCAGCCACCCTCTTTTCGCCCGAAATGTAATTTAGCTGCCATCGAGACCGATTGCAAGTCTGTCGCCGTTTCTCAAGCACGACTATACATACGTCTTTGCATTTCTCCTAACGAAGTTTTCCTCCAACGTGAAGCCAAGTGTGATCATTCTTTGTACTTGTGTTCAAGACTCATTGTTACAATCGGGATTCGAACTTTCAATCAGTGCGTTGCAGACTATCCAACCAAACTTTGACATCACGGCACTGGTACTGTCACATTCGGTTTTTAATCTCTGGCACTTGCATCTGTCTTAAGACGTTAGTTATCAAAATGGCGAAGTCTTAATTGATCATAATTATTTTGCAAATATTTTGTATGAAATGTAACGACGACATCTTCAGGCAAGGGCCGGCGTGAGAGCGAGACAAGCACAGCCCTTTGTCGCGCCCTACCCCCGCCCCCACCGCCACTCTGACATCTACCCTACTGGAGGTAACTTACTATACGCTTTTTTAATTAAAGTTATAGAAAAATACAGGAAAGCTTATTTAAATTAGAAATACATGATATCTAATGTAACTTCAAACAGTAGTTGTTGAAACAACAATTATATGTTTCACATACCGGACGGATTAAAAAAAAATATATACATACATACAATTCATACATACATATATATCATCACGCCAAGTCCCTAGCGGGTTAGGCAGAGAGTATAGAGCGCCAGTTCATTAGTTATAGATATTTAGTGATTTTGATAATTATTATTAATAATGGTAAATTTGTACTCAGGTCCCTCCGATTCGCAGTGTTGCTGCCGGTGTCAATGTGTTTTATGAGTACTATACTAACTATTCTCATACTATTCCATATCTACACCTAAATTGTATTCACCCGGGATGGACAAACCTTATACTAAGGATTTTATTAAGACACATTCATATTTTAAACACTTCAGGCACTTGTGTACTTAAAATTGCATATTGAAGTATGCTTCCGCTTGCTCGCTCGCTATGTAAACTTTTATGACTCCTTCTGATGCGCACGAATTTTATTTTCGAGTGATTTAATTTTAATATAATAATAGGTAATATATCCCCACGGCTCACGCCTTGGGAAGGGAAATCACACACCTACATTCCGCCAGAGATACATTTTTAGGTGTCAATGAGGCAGATGGCGAGTCCGTCGCCGTTACTCAAGCCCGACTATGCATACGCCTTTTGCATTGCTTCTCAAACGTTTGCAGGTTTCCTCTCCATATTTTCCTGGTGTGACTAATCACTGTACGTAAGTTTTATAAAATTGTAATCATTACAAATATACGTTTAATTTATTAACAAGGAACTTTGTATAACTTTTACGGTGTACGATGAAGGAAAATATCGTAATTTTTAATAAATAAATTAAATCGAAATGAATAAATTTTACGCTTTATATGGAATGAGACACGGCGACAACGCCATCTGTCGTGTTGGTATCTATACTAATAATTTGATACATACATTAATATAAACACATATTTAATCTCATTTTGAAAGGATGTCTCAGATAATAAAACATTTGTCTTCTAGAAGTTGTCGGGCCTCGTTTCATTGTGCAATATGTGATATGTCATACCTGAGCTACTGTCATATTTTCCGAGACATTCTGTTTAATATTAAATTAATGTAATTCTCCCAAAAAATATATATACGCAATTGATCGCCTGCATAATATGTGTGTGTTAATTACTCCGTCTTGAAGACGGTAGTCGGAGACGCAAGGAGGAAATAGTGTTATTTTGGAAGGGGATAAGCTTCGCAAATCGTCCGCTAGATGTCGCTAGTGATACCTACACCAGGTTTGATTTTTGCGTAGTTCGTTATTTAATAGATTATGCAGATTCGTTAGTACCATAAATTTTCAGGATACTTAAGGACTGTCGCCTGCAATGTAATTATATATTAAATATAATCTACTGTAATTAAGATGGAATGAGTTTAGAGTATTCCATCGTTCGCTAAATGTTAATGTCGAGCTCAATTTTGTAGGTTATTTTAGAATAAGATAAGCTTTTACATTTTACTGTATAATCATTGTAACTTTGCACCTGTTCTACAATAGACTTTACAATGGTAACATTAAGCTTACGGTCCGCGTGATAGTAAGCGGCTATCGTAACCTATGAGCGCTTGCAATGCCTAACAGAGCGCGCGTTTTTATCACTGCGTTCGCTGAGCTAGCAGTATTGCAAGTCATGTCTATCGAGGTATTAATGTTTCTTTTTGATCAGTTCATGCGTACTTATTTTATTGTTATTATGTCAGTACATAATAAATTTTATTGATTCTTTTATTTATGGTATAGTGATCTGAGCTCTGGCTGCGAAGCGGAATAAATCAAATATTTGTGCAATGACTACGAGAATTGTACATTTCAATATATCGTTTTCTAGTCACGAAAGTAAAAGCTTTGCTTAGTTTGTGACTTTCGATTTATGTAGGAAACCTAAGGTATTTATAATTGTTTGATGTAATCATAATTTATAATTAATATTATGGGTTAAACCTAAGTTTTAGTTATAATTATCTATATATTGTCCCTGATCTTTTCTTGCCAGGTTCTATGAAGTAGGTATATAGCTCAGTCTGGCCTCCACATCACTATTTCTAGGTACGTAATATAAAAAAGTGCCTCGCTGCGTCTATCTGTTCGCGATAAGCTCAGAAAATACTAAACGGATTTTCATGCAGTTTTCATCCATAGACAGTGATTTATGGGGAGATTTATCTATTACAAACCAGGGTTTACGTTAGTCTATATGCGATATTGTTCGAATATTATCTCCTTATTTCCGTTCCACGTGCACATAATGCGTCAGAAAATAGACCAGTTGTCTGTTTTGATTTTCAGATTATTTATGGAGTTTTTTTTATTTTGTAACGCTCATTGCGAGGAATATATTATATTTTGTACACTCGAATTCTCGTTCGGAACGGAATCGAGGAAGACTAACAGTAGGCACCTATCAACAGTAATATTTTTTTAAAATGCAAGCAAGCAAACAATATAATTTCAAAGCAAGCAGACAATCACGCCACTCAAAATTACCACTGTTTGTGACAATTCTAGAATATTTTCTTAAAACACCTCAGCATTATTCAAAACCTAAGTTAATGTAGCATTCTTAGTGCATTATGTTTTTAAAAAGTATGTTAATGTATTTTGCCAATCTACAATGTTGATAAAATTACAATCTGCCATTTTTTACATACCCATAGATTTTAATAAATATATAAGTAAAATTAATGTGATTGTTTTTTTAGGCCTGGCTCACTCTTCATACTTCTATTTCCTGCCCTTTGCATTTGCCTTTATGGTTCCTTCTTAGGTGAAGTAAGACAAGATGTATGGGCAACAATAAAAAAAAGGTATTTGAATTATATCTCTCATTTATTGACAAAATATAGTTCAGCCAATTCTGAACCTACCAAACAATACTAAGAGACTTAAAACTAACCCTTAATAATACATATAAACAATAAAATATCCAAGTCCACATCCACTTTATAGTGTAAAGAGCCTTTAGCATTACTTATATTGTCCTGAGCCATTTCAATCCTTTGCAAAAATCTCTTGAAGATATACAAAAATATTTGTTAATAAACAAAATTATTGAGCTGTGACAAAGACTCATTTGTTAGCTGTGTATTTATTCCCAGCATCTTATTGCCTTTGACCAAAAATAAATTGCAACCCTATGGCTAGTTACCCAGCTTGATGAAAATGAGATTTTGATAATACAGTTCATTTCTGGCATGAAAAGGCATCCTTTGTATTTCGACATCCAATCTCAAGTTGACGAAACAGGATTTCATACATTCGTAGATAAAACTGAAAACACTGTTATGATCTTGATATTCCAGGTAGCACTATATAGTACAATTAGTCTTTAATGTTGCAGTGTAGAACTGTTCTTTAAATCGTTAAATTACAGTTCTAAATATAAATTTGCATAGGACAATCAAATTGGATGTCCAAGTAACTTTATTTCACTTTTGATTTCGTCATACAAATCTTTATATTCATCATGTTCCTTAACTAGCACCATGATGCATCCTCGCATGGTACCCATGGCTGCTCCAATGTCTTTACGGCTCGGGGTATAGCAGTAAGGGACATCTTTCTCTTCGCAAACACCAGGTAAGTGACACATGATTTCTATTGGTGAAATGTCTCCAGCAAAAACTACTATCCTGTGAAAAAAAATAGTTTGGCATAATTACGGTGTGAAGGAGGGAGGATAATAGATAACCTGCTCGTTAACCATGATCTTGTACATTGTGATGAGGGTTGAGGTAACGCAGTTGTGTGATGATGGGAGTGTTCAAGTATTACATAACACATTTTTTGGAGATAACACACCATAACATTATTTAAGAAGGGTTTGACAAGATTCCTGCAGATCACCAAAGTATGAGAATTACCTTTAGAGTAGAACAATGTTAATGTATAATAATAATAATATATATATAATAATATATCCTCACGCCTTCCCACAAGGGTCCCCGAAGGGGTAGGCAGAGGTGTATAGGTAATACCCACACACCCACTTTCCGCCAGAGGTATATTAGGTGCCAACGTGACAGATGGCGAGTCCATCGCCGTTACTCAAGCACGACTATACATACGCCTTTGAATTTCTTTCAGACGTATGCAGGTTTCCTCTCGATGTTTTCCTTCACCGTAAAGCTCGTGGTGTGACTAATCACTGTACTTAAGTTCAGAAAAACTCATTGGTACAGGCGGGATTCGAGCTTGCGACCTTTGCGTCGCAGGCAACTGCTCGAACCACTCGGCCACCACGGCTCTACCATCATCATATCTCATCTATATATATCTACTCTACTATCTACATCTATCTCATAATAATATAATTTTGAAACTAAGCTATAATTCTGGCTACTAGAAAAAGACAGTGAAGTTTTGTTTTTTATAAGATAATATTTAAATACCTTGACATCTAAGGAGAAAATCTTATTAAAAAGAAGTTCTAGAAATTTAAAGTTGGTATACTAACATTTCTACTCTAGTAATTTAATTACGTTTTTTTTACATTTGATAGAGATTATGTACTAGAATTTAGATACCAATTTGAACCTAGCGATAGTAGCACGTGGTTAATGATATACTTAATAATTTTTGAAGCATTGTTTACCTAACCCCAAAACTATATAAACAAAGCCTTACCCTTTTTCACCTAGACGGAGTTGCTTTTGAACGATTTTCAGTCCATTCCTTATGTAATTTTTATGACTGCTTGATTTTTTTATGAGTTTATATATCTTTTTACTGAGTTTTTTCGGTGCCATCGGCTTGGCAATCACACTGCAGTGAGCTACCTTGTCTTCGTATCCTTGAGGCTCTGTTTTAACACTCACGTCAGCTGGGGATTCTTCTTCAACCGGTTCTTTCTTTACTTTACCCATTTTAATATATTTTTAATAAATTTGCTATTGAAAAATGAAAACACGTGGACTGCTCAAATTAACAATACCAAGCTTTTTAATTTATTAACCGGACAGGCGGACAATACCACAGATAATGAGATAACAAAATTGTAGCAAAGTTCGCTTGCTACCATAGATAAAGGATGTTAAAAAAGAATAGATTTGTACATTCTTATAATCGATATTTTATTATCGATTTTTATTGTAATATTAATCGATTTTTAATAAATCGTTTATATAAATCGAAGCAAAAGAGATTATTATTATGTGATAACAATAATGTAACATCATTAATTATTATGTGATTCAAACCTGTTTTAATTACAGCTTTAACATTTTATTAGCTTTAAATTTTGCTGATCTACAACCCGTTGCGTATACATATTATATACTTATTTTCATAAAGACCGGCCTCCCCTTTATTAAAGCCCCTCCACTGAATAATACCAGATATATTTTATGTTTATAGAAAAAGGATGATGCATGCAATATAAGCATAATAAATAGTAGTCATTGAATATAAGAAAGAGTCTATTTATTGTTTTGTTTTCATTACTTTTCTGGCGGAAAAGTAGCATTGTTACTTCTCACTTCTATAATTCTATCTATGATAATGGAGCACTTGACAGTGTCTTTATATTTATCATTCGATAGTGTAATGAAACTCGGGGCTCAAAAATAATGTATTAATTCCGCGGAGACTGGAAGTGTTCGTCATTATTAAGTTAAGATGAATTTTTAATTCTTCAATTTAAAAGGTCCACGACCAAAACCACTGTATATATTCCTATATTTATGTGCTATATGGTCCCCTAATAAAAAATCATGTTACGAAATACCCTATATCTATATCAATAAAATATTTGCCGTATTGTGCTTTTGCACATTGTACAGCTAGCGATAAATTTCGTATTTATACAAGGAACCTTGTACGACTGGTAGCCCAATGTACGCCTTATACTTGTTAATTTGTATTTGGACAGAAAAAAGTCAGTGGCACTTGACAGGCTTTAAGTGTTGTTTTACGTTCAAAACTTTCGTTCTGTAAGGTTCTGTAGGTTACTAATGTCAATGTCAGATAAATCTAGACTCATATATAAGTCTGATGAAATAATACAAAAAAATATAAAAAATATGTTTGTGTCCGAGGGAAATATTCTACGGCCGGCAACTCCGTCCGTGATATTATTAATTAGTAGTTACTAAACAGTAACTTGCAAACTTTTTTAAACTTAAGAAGTTTTCTATTAAAATTAAAATTTATTTGGACGTTTTACTTAACTATAAGTTGCTCTAAGTGTTTTTAAAAGTGCCAAGTGCCGAAGTATCGGGAGTAAATAGCATTTCCGTGAGACTAGTGCCAAGATACAAAAAAAAAATAAAGAAAAAGTATTTTTTTTAAATAGAATAACATGTCGCATGTGGTAACTGATCAACCAGTTGCGAATCCTGCAGCTTACAGCACTGTCATCGATACACAACCCCTAGGATTTGACAACGTAGTACCTGTGGAACAATTAAATCCAGATGAAGAATTGAAAAGACAAGATGCCCATAAAGAGCAGTCGGCTGTTGTGGATGACTGCTGCTGCTACATCGATGATGATGCAGACTTCTTTTGTATAGCGTTTGTGAGATGTATAGCAGATATGTTCCATGGAATGGGCGTCTGTCTAGATGGATGCTGTGAAGAATGTGCCAATTGCATTAACTCTTGCTGCAATGATGAGTGTGCCTGCTCTGGCTGTGATTGTTCCGGATGTGACTGTTCTGACTGTGATTGTTCTGGATGTGACTGTTCTGATTGAGATTTTAACTGATAAAATTAAAAATCAAATATTGTACGAATAGAATATTATATAGATTATAATAATAATATAATTTATCGGCACGCCTTCCCACAAGGGTCCCCGAAGGAGTAGGCAGAGGTGTATAGGTAATACCCACACACCCACTTTCCGCCAGAGGTATATTAGGTGCCAACGTGACAGATGGTGAGTCCATCGCCTTTTCTCCAGCACGACTATGCATACTCCTTTGAATTTCTCCTCAGACGTATGCAGGTTTCCTCTCGATGTATTCCTTCACCGTTAAGGTCGTGGTGTGACTAATCACTGTATTTAAGTTCAGCAAAACTCATTGGTACAGTCGGGATTCGAACTTGCAACTTTTGGGTAGCAGGCAACTGCTCGAACCACTCAGCCACTACGGCTTACTATATAGATTATATATAGATTATAATATTAGATAGTGTCTGCTAATCAACAGCTAAAAATTTTACAGAGTATAAATCGGATACAGTGATTGTTTTATTTATGTCAATTAATATTCATGTATTATGTAAGTAAATAGAAAAAATGTTAATGAATATTATAATATCACAGTGATGGACATACCATCTGTCACATGGGTACTGCCTACACACCTCTGCCTACCCCTTTGGGACACTTCTACAGGCATGTGGATATATATTTTTTTAAATGTTATGAAACTGTGTGGGTGGAACTTAGTAGGTATATTAATTTCTACCTCATGGTGTAACAGCTACATAGAATTGTATGAAATTGAAATATTGGCTACAATAGCTTCAAGTTTTAATAGGATGCTCATTGTGCTCAAATTTCAATTAAATATTACTTAGTTAAAAACTCATTATGATATATTTTGTACATTATAGACACATTACTAATATTTAAGTACAGTGAATAGTCACAACACAAGCTGTACGGTGAAGGAAAACATCGAGAGGAACCCTGCATACGTCTGAGAAGAAGTTCAAAGGCGTATGTATAGTCGTGCTTGAGTAACGGCGATAGACTCGCCATCTTTCATGTTGGCACCTAATATACCTCTGGCGGAAAGGGGGTGTGTGGGTATTACCTATACACCTCTGCCTACCCCTTCGGGGACCCTTGTGGAAAGGCGTGAGGATATAATAAATAAAGGAAAGAGAGGTAGGGCATAACGGGTTTCCCGTTCGAATTTGGAGCTGCCCGACTGGGGCAGGTCCTCCACCTTATAGAAGTCCGTAGCCAAATGACACTATTGTGTTGTGTTGTGTTCCTATGCGGTGAATAAGGTTTCCAGTAATGAGCTCCTTGGGGAGAGGGGAGGATTGTTACATTATGTTGAAAGCAGAGGGATTAAACCCATTATGCTGCCAACACACTATAACTGAACTGAACCCAGAGTGGCAACGCGCAAGTGATACTTCGGTATCGTGAGCGTAAATAGGCTACGGTAACCGTTTTCCATCAGGTGGGCCGTATGCTTGTTTGCCACTCTTGTTGTATAAAAATATATATATATATTATATACTAATATTTATTTGATAGTTTGTGTGTGTTAGACAATTTAAAGTTGTTACCGCTATATTGGATAAACCAACGCTAGATAGGATATGTACAAAATTGATGTATTATGAATTAATTATTATAAGAATTGCAAAGTATTGCAGCTCTTCGAATTTCATAATGTTATGAATTTGATACCATTATTTAAATAATATAAGAAAAAAATATTTTTGTGTACAAGTTTATGGTTGAATTTTTACAATTGCTTCACTATCAGTTAAGATAAGATTAATTACCTTTAAGTTGATATCTAAAGATAACTGCCCAAATATAATCAAGACTTATTTAGTCTTGAATAAGGAAGTAATATTTTTCTATTTACTTATTGCTAAAACTTTTTTATACTCAGGTATATAAGGTATAATGCTATGCATAATATGAATATTTATATCTTAGATGTATTTTTGATGGTTTATTTTATTGTAAAATAGTTTTGATACTGAATTTTCTATAAGGTTGGTAGTGTTTGTAGCTGTCTAGCCATTTTATGGTGCTATCTTTACTTCTTACTTCACTATCACTATTTACTATCTTCACTACATAGTATAAATCATAGTCGCTTCCCTACATCTGTCCCTATGTATGCTTAGATCTTTAAACCTACACAACGGACTTTGATGCAGTTTTTTTTATAGAAAGAGTGATTCAAAAGAAAGGTTTATATGTATTATACATACATATTATATTACTGATAAGCCCAAAAAAACGAAGATTTGTTAAGTGATGCCCTCACGAACCTATTTTTGTGCGCTTAAATCGCAAACGCTGGCTTAACCTTATATCTTAAAAAAGTCCGCGATGGTTTATATATTACTAGCTGTGCCCGCGACTTTTAACAAAAAAAATTGTAAAAAAATTCTACTTTGGTGTATGTACCGTGTGCATACATCCTACATCCATATGCATTTAGAGAAAAGCGGTTATTTCAATATTACAAACAGACACTCCAATTTTATTATATCACACAATCTCAAGAATTCTAGTCCAGGCATTGATATTTATATATCAATGAGTCCAGGTGATAAAAATCACTTCGGTAGGTATCACGCATGTAAATAGTATAATTTTTCAAAACTGATATAATTGTGCGGAAGATTTTGACGGGACTTTCAATGGCAGATAGCTAATATAAAAAAGAGTAACTTAGGCTACTTTTATTTTAGAAACTGAACAATATTTTTTTTGTTAAATTCCACGCGGACGAAGTCGCGGGCACAGCTAGTCTATCTATATATGTAAATATATCGTTCTCGTAAATTTGTGTGGAATTGTCCCATGTATTTATTATTTATTATTATTATTCAGTGAATTTTTTATCCGTTGTCTCTACCTACCCCTACGGGAAAGAGGCGTGATTATACGTATGTATATTCAATAATAATTTTATTATCTAAAAAGTAGTAGGTATTGTAATAGTACGCTGGGTTAATTAACTAGTAAATAAATTGATAAGTATGTTACTGATAAAATGGATGACAAATTACGTATTATAGTAAATAATACAGTTACAGATATTGGATATATACTTTCATGATTAGACGTAAGAACAAATTTGTTGTTTGTTTTTATAATGTGTGTTCCTACTTTCTGGACGACATTTGGCTCAATAGTCCATTCCAATTTATATCATTGTTCGAGCCTCATGTCCTCTGGTAACGTCATCAAAGTTTAAATATTGCTATGAAAAGGGGTCGAGTTCATTTATTTTTAGCTTGATGCAGTGAGTGCAGTTTGTAAGGCGGCATTAATACGGCCAAATTCACCACGTTGTATTTTAAACCGAGGACAAAACGTCATTTGCTGAATCCTTATTGATTATGAATTTGAAGATTTGAAGAAGGTTGTACATTGTTTTCCGAATTATCGACGCATTATTAAGAGCCATGTCTCAAGAAAAATATACAAAGAAAAGCGATAGTTCGAGTATCAACGATATCAACTGTAAAGAACGCAAAACGAAGGAGACTTATTGGGAGTGCTTCTTGAACTTTTGCTACTTGGCTTGTAACCTGTTTGATGATGGCTGCTACGGCCCCGGCGGTTCCTATGGAGATGCTTTTGATCAAGAGTTATCGTCGAATGATATGGAGCCTTATAGCAACGACTTCAACCCTGAACAAAGTTATGCATTCTCCGATAACGATGGTTGCCAAGAACGGCAACCGTTTACTGAAAACCGTGATGACGAAGAGCCAATCTGTTATAATTTTCAAGATTACAGTTCAAACGATACTGATAACGCATGGAGTAGTGCACCATTTAGCAATCCGATTTTCGATAGTGGGTGTTATTTAGCCAGCGATATCTGCGATACATCGTGTGGCGGCGGCGGTTTCGGCGGCGATTGATGCGATAAGCCATGTGGCGGTGACGATTGTGGCGATACGGGCTGTGACTTGATCAATAAGTTCATACATATGTATATATTTTATAGTATGTTCCCTACTAATATTATACATGTGTACGTTTGTAAGGATGTTATTTTTCCGTTTCACGCAAAACCTATTGAACGGCATTGGATTACATTTGGCACAGAGACAGATTGACATGAGTCAAGAGACAATCCAAATTTTACGCGGGTAAGCAGCGTAAATATATCGGCTAGCCTTCCCAAAAAAAGCCCCAGAGAGGGTATACAGAAGCGTAACATCACCTTGCCGAAGACATATTCAGATGCCCACGTGACAGATGGCGAGTCCATCGCTGTTTCTTCGGTATAGTCAAGATCTATGCGGCCAATCTATAGAAGGTTATGATGTTAGTGCTTTCTGTACGGATAATGACTGTAAACTAAATACAATAAAAAAAACCATTTAATTATCTAATGAATTCTATTGTAACTATACGCTGGGCTAATTAAGTAATAAATACATTTATGTATAGGCTACTGACTATATGGACGACTAAATGAAATATCAGAGTAAATACAGTTACTGATAATGAATATACTTTAATAATTAGACATAAGCACAAATCTTAAAAATGTTGATTGGTTTATAATGTGCGTTCGTACTTTTCGGATCACATTTGGGTCAGTCGTTCATTCCAATTGCTATCGTTGGGTGAGCCTCATGTCTTCTGGTAACGAGAACAAAGCTAAAATAGTGGAGTGAAAAGCAGTCGAGTTCATATATTTTTAGACTGATGCAGTGAGTGCACTTTGTAAGGCGGCATTAATACGACCAAAATCACCACGTATTTTAAGCCGAGGACAAAACGTCATTGCTGAATCCTTATTGATTGTGAATCGGAAGATTTGAAGAAGTTTGTAAATTCTTTTGCAAACTACTGACGCATTAATAAGAGCCATGTCTCAAGAACAATATACAAAGAAAAGCGATAGTTCGAGTATCGACGATGTCAACCGCAAAGAACGCAAAAAGAAGGATACTTGTTGGGACCGCTTCATGAACTTTTGCTCCATGGGTTGTACCGAGGTTGATGATGGCTGCTACGGCCCCGGTGGTTCCTATGGACTTCCATTCGATCCAGAGTTATCATCGAATTATATGGAGCGTTCTTTGTTCAAGGCAGAAGTCGTTGCTATACAACGACTTCTGCCTTGAACAAAGTTATGCATACTCACCTAACGATGGTTGGCAAGAACCGCAACCGCTAACTGAGAACCGTCATGTCGCAGAGCAACACCTTTATAATTTTCAAGATTACAATACAAACGATACTGATCACGCGAGGAGTAGTGCACCATTTGGCATTCCGGATTTCGGTAGTGGTGGTGATACCGGCGGCGATTGCGGCGATACGTCGTACGGCGCCGATTGCTGCGATACGTCATATGGCGGTGGTGATACCGGTGGCGATTGCGGCGATACGTCGTATGGTGGCGCCGATTGCTGCGATACGTCGTATGGTGGCGCCGATTGCTGCGATACGTCGTATGGTGGCGGTGATTGCGGCGATACGTCGTATGGTGGCGGTGATTGCGGCGATACGTCGTATGGTGGCGGTGATTGCGGCGATACGTCGTATGGCGATTACGATTGCGGCGATACGGGTGACTATTGATGTATATGTATACTAATATCCTATACAAGTTTAGACGACGTTTTGAATAGCTATTAAATAGTGGACAAATGAAGTATAGGATTGTAGGTGGTGCGCAAGTTGACACCTATAAAGTGTCTGATTCACATCACTTGGAGCGCTGTATGCACATTAAGCGTATTGCGAATTCGTAAGCGAACTAAACTCATAGTTGTTAAGATGTACGTTACTTCTAGATAACAATTGTAAAATTCAATATATGTTAGCCTTAAGAACCTACTATTTATTCGTATTTAACTTATCAATTGCAAAGCGTACCTATTCATGAGGTTGTAATATATTTTGTTTGTATGTTCTTGCGCGCTTCAAAGTTATGCGCGTAGACCACTACTGACATAATTGCTTAAGAGTGCTAAGTTTAGGATTAACTGAACAAATTGTTAATAGATTTTAAATAGTATTTTACCCAGGGAAAGAGGCAGTAGTCCGCAGTAACATAAGATATTAAATATTTTCATAATCGTATTAAAATTGTATTCTTAATCTACTTTTTATGCGGGTGAATGGCAGGCGGGCAGGTTTTATGGGCCTCATCTAGTCTTAAATAACGATGGCATCAGTACTTAGTCTTGGTAAAACCTTAAATCTATTTGCATACATATTCTATGACACTAATCCATCCTACTTATATTGCAACGGCTGAACGGAATAGGGTGAAATTTGGCACAGTGATAGATTACCTGGATTAACATATCGCTGTCGTGGCTGGTTCGAGTAGACTGCGACACAAAGATCGCAAGTTCGAATCCCGACTGTACCAATGAGTTTTTCGGAACTTAAGTACAGTGATTAGTCACACCACGAGATTTACGGTGAAGGAAAACATCGAGAGGAAACCTGTATACATTTGAGAAGAAATTCAAAAGCGTATGTATAGTCGTGCTTGAGTAACGGCGATGGATTCTCTATCTGTCACGTTGGTACTAAAAATATATCTCTGGCGGGAAGTGGGTTTGTGGGTATTACCTTTATACCTCTGCCTACCCCTTCGGGGAACCTTGTGAGAAGGCGTGAGGATATAGATACCTAATCAAGAGTGAATGTACAATTGAAATCAAATTTTACGCGGATGATCTTGCGCAGCAAGCACACACAACACAGCTAGTAACACTTATAAATATAGATACACACATACATATCATCACGCCGAGTCCCTAACGGGGTAGGCAAAGAGTATAGAGCGCCAGTTCTCTCTAGACTTACATACCTCTTTCGCTTTGTCCACATTCATCAGTCTCTTAATGCTCGTTGGATTATATAATTACCCTACGTAGCGATATAAACCAACATTCCGTTTGAATATAGGCAGCTATTAACTATGCAACCAGAAGTTAAGTTAATGTTGTTACTATGAATAACCGTATTACTCAGAAATATTGTATTTTCCCCGTGCTTATCGTAAGATGTTTTTCCATTCCATGAATCATTAGATGAGTGTTTGTGTGTGCGTATCAATAAATTATTATTGAATACTTAGTCCAACTCGGTCTGCCTATGAAACATCGTTCTGTGCATAACAGTGCACGAATTCCTTATAGGAAGGTGGTAATAATTGTATTATTTTATCTTTACGACGACTAAATAGTGCGTCGAGACTTAATTCATCCAGTTTCCTAGGTTCATACATAAGTTGCTTCTCTTCTGACAGAAACAAAACACTATCGTAGTACAAAATGTCCGAAGTGATTACACAGCCAATGAAAGCCGACAATTCAAACAGTGATTCGAATGTCAAAATTGAGCCATGCGACGTCAGTCAACCACCGAAGGAGACCGCTTGGGATCGGTTCTGGAATGTTTGTTGCAGCGGCTGTGACGCCAACAACGACGAATATTACTTCTCTGATGATTCAAGCAATGAAGAGTTTGGACAAGGGCAATTGGCATCGAACAATAAACAGAGGGATGGTAACGAGATAAGTGGCAAAGAAGACGAGCTGCCTTCATCTAATACAGAACCAAGTCACGGAGTATATCGAGCAAAAGAAAGTGAATTTGGAGATACACAAGACACTACAAAAACCGAATCAGATGTTATTCAAAAAGCTCAGGAGAATAAAGGTCACGCGCCAGAGATAGATAAACACGAATTGCCGTCACCAACGAATGCCGAGTTACATAGTCATGCTAAAGATAATACAATATTAGAACATGCACAGGAGTCAGCGTCACATTCTGATACTCACCATGCTCCAAGTCATAGCACTGCGGATTAGGCGTGGATACGAGCCACTCGGGGCACCATGATAACGGAGGGGATGATACAGCTTGTGAGTGATAAGAAATGAGATCGCTTGTTGAAAGTATGATTTCGTTATCTATAAATAGAACAAAATAATTAGGTTTGGCAATGACTTCATTGTATCAAAGATATGGTGACATTTGTTTTAGAGTGATAATGTTTTTCTAATGTATGTACGGTGGCGTATCGGATTTAAGCTACGAGATAATTTCAATCCTTTGCCTGATACAATCAAATACTAAATTAGTGTACACATTATTTTCTAATGACTCAATTACAATGTAAATCTGAATCGTAATTAATCGAAGCCTATCTTTTACGCGTCGCTTTAAAAGCTTACACATCTATGTACATATTATCACGCGGAGTTTGTCAAGATAGGAAGAGAGTACAGAGTTTTTATTCAGTCCTACTTATCTTATAATACACGATGTCTCAGAAAATTGATTAGTTGTCGTCTAGGAGTCTGTTCTGTACTCTAAGCCTCCTTTTATATATATATAGGCAAAATTCCTCTAAAATAATCTAGATATTAAGTAGGTAATTAGCTAATATTAAGACTAAAACGAGTTAAGGATTCAAACCAAAGATTGATGTGTTTACGATTAATTAATAGCGAGCTAAGGGATCCAAATAAGTGAAACAAGATGAATCTCACTGGATCGTGCCCGCCAAGGTTTCGAGAGTTTCCTAATATTATTTGTAACGACTATTTGTTTTTAAGATTTAATAAGTAGGTATTTTAAAACGAGCTTAGTTTAGAAGTAGCGCTATTTTAAATGTTTTTCCTTAATACCAACTTTTTATACATATTGTCTGCAATATGTTTTAAATTTATTTAATATTTAATTAAATAAAATAAAATCATTTTTTTTTACTTTAATATTATTGTACAGGGGATGGGATTGGATTGGATTCTAATTACACCTCTGTCTGCCCCTTCGTGGGCCCTTGTGGGGAGGCGTGAGAAATATGTGTATGTATGTATGACGGCAGATTTCGGAATACCAAAGGGTGTTCCTACAAGTGAGGCTTATCCAGAATAATAATAAATAATAGTTTAAAAAAAACTAAAAAATACACTTTTTATAGAAAATCAGCACCTTTGCTTAGCAGTGCAAAAATGAATATAAAAAATCGCTGATCCTGATTATCCTAGTAAGGATAACGGGTCAAAATGTTTAAAATATTGAATTGTCATCGGTCCTTTATAAGTATGCCAAATTTCGAGTTAATCCGACGTTTTGAAGGGGGTTAAAATCATGTTCAAAGATTCCGTTACATACTAACATACAAACATACATACGTCTCAAGCTAATAAAAGCGTATTAAAAATACGCCTGTTGCCATAAAAATCGTTCCAAGTACATATATATGGTTTATGTTATATCGAATCATATATATATATTGATTCGATATAACATAAACCATGGTCGTAATGAAACTAGTAATATATTTATAATTACTTGTCTATTTATTTACGTGTTGATTTTAGTATTGTCAGAATGATAAATAAATAAACATTGATATTTCTTAGTGGTTTTGATTCCAGTGGGTAAATAGTAACCCACTACTAAGTGGGCGACTACAACTCATCCTAAGATAATATAAGTAGCATATAATCACGCCGAGTCCCTCACGGTGTAGGAAGAGAGTAGAGAGAGAGCTGTTTGCGTAGCTTAGAACCTTAGAAGTGCCTTTATTGGTCTTGCCATTGTCAGGTTAATTAGCTTGCACCGGAACTCACACTACGAGAGACAATAATAAAAATAAGATAATTAGAACAGATATACCATCACGCCACGGGGTAGGCAGACAGAGGGCATAGAGCCAGTTCTTTCTAGACTTAACCTGTTTCACTTCGTTTCTTTCTACATACATGCTCGCCGGTTTCGAGTACTCTTGGCGTTCCCGTCCTGGAGTGCCTGATCGATTTGATCTAGGTAGTCCTTGCGTGGTCTTCCTCTGCCTCTTGCCCACACTTTAACATTGAAGATCAGTTTCCTCAATCTTTCTTACTACACTAAGGATGAGCCTTTACAAACCTTACCTTTTGCGCCTGTTTAGCGAAACTTCATTGCTTTCGAGAACTGAATTATTAGAATAATTATGTGCGGACATTGTCAGTAGTTGTAGTAAACTTGTAAGTAAGTCTAGTAATTTAATTAGAACTGGAATTTCCATTGCATAAGGTTGGATTCACTTTAACGTGAATAAATAAGTTTAAGAGGAGAGCAAAGATTACAATGTTGGAGGAGTGCGTGCCAACCAACATAATAGGTATATATCACGCCTTCCCACTAAGGTCTCCGAAGGGATAGACAGATGAATAATATACCTATCTATAAATAGTTTGTAGTCCGCTCGTAGATTTAATAAGTACTTAGGTACGTTTTCCTTGTTGGTTATGAACGATCAAAAGTATTAACATATATGTATAAATAGGTAATCAGGTAGGTAATATATCTTTCCATAAAGGTCCCCGGAAGGGTAGGCAGATGTGTCACAACACCTTTATTCCATTGTGTATATTTATATTTATTTGTGCCAACGTACAAGTTGGCGAGTCGATCGCCAGAAGCCGTGGTGGCCGACTGTACCAATGAGTTTTTATTAATTTAAGTACAGTGATTAGTCACGCCACGAGCTTTACGGTGAAGGAAAACTTCTAGAGGAAACCTGCATACGTCTGAGAAGAAATTCAAAGGCGTATGTATAGTCGTGCTTGTGTAACGGTGATAGACTCGCCATGTCACGTTGGCACCTAATATACCACTGGCGGAAAATAGGTATGTGGGTACTACCTATACACCTCTGCCTAGCTCTTCGGGGACCCTTTTGGGAAGGCGTGAGGATATATATGTATTTTCCAAACACAACTCTATATATATATCCACAAACGCAGCTATTCTTCCTCATAGTTTATAGTGTAAGTTTGAACCCCTCCCACTAATATTTGAGTATTATCGGTACACACTGATTACCTATGAGTGCACACGCATGACGCACACTACACCAGACTACTATTGAACACTTGAAACACTACACATAGACTCGGGCCAGTACACGGCAGGGAGCACCCGCTACCCCCTCGACTAGAAATTGGTTGGGCACGTCTTCGTGAATGGCACTATCTATACATACCTATTTAAATTTGTTATCAAACTTCGTTTATTTAAGATGTTCTCTGCATACATACATGACATAATTATTTTAATACGTAGACCTTATGTATTTAAAACAATTTAAAAAATGTTGTGTTGAAAAATTTATTCATGATGAAGCGCGAACCTTGCCACTTTATACGACACAGTGCGTAGTTATCCAGTTTTTCTTAATATATAGGATGTCTTAGAAAAAGGCTATAAAACAACTATATAGTTAAAATATTCTTGATATCTTTTTTACAACCCATATTCCTTTATCTTTTTTGTTTCAGGAACTATAAACTAGATATAAAAACTTTGTATATTTTCTATTCAACCCGCTCGATAGCTGAGTACCTACCAACTTCGTAGGGCAGGCAGTTGGGCATAAACATAATTAAATTCACGTTTGTGTAACTGGTAAAAATTTTAACATTCGGTCTCTGTGGCCGGAAATAAACACAACAAAAATGATCATAGATATATTTTTATTTATAATAACATCGATCACAACACATATACACATATAAATGACTAGATAATGCAGATACAATCATATAATTAAAATTGCTCGTAGGTAATGAGTATAAGTTTCATAATTAAGTGTACAATTCGTATGACTCGATTTTATTTACCCACCTACGCCATGTTTAAAATTCGACAAAGTAAAATGTCATTTCACTTCATTTGACACATTTGACTGTAATTTTTTTGAATTGATAAATAATAATAATTGTGGGCTTGAATTTTTATACGAAATTAATATAATACGACGACTAATTTATACGTAGTTAATCAAAGTAAAAAAAAAATAGTAAAATAAATAAATAATCAACAGCATGTGGGTAGGCCACAGGTTCGGTGGTACTAGTGAATTTACGAAAACTCATATAATTTAATAGTTTTTTAGGGTTTTATGTTATGCTTTTTAATAGGTATTTTTTTTTACAAAATTTCGTCCGTTTAATTATACTGCAATATATACGGAAGCGGAAACATTTGGCGCACTGGAGAGTAGGATAAAACATGACGTGTAATTGAAAATACAAAAATTCAAGAATACTGAATAATACGTTTAGGTATAACTCTTTCCCATTAACATAGTTAAATAATAATCATAGGTATATATCATCTTCGTACCCTTAAAATGTAAACATTATGAATAAAATTGTACAGTAAAAAAGTCACTATTAATGTAGATGAGTTTAGGAAAAACAGCGCTCATTTTTCTGGTAAAGGAACTCTCAACATGCGCGAGCATGTTCGTAAATCTAACAAGTCATACGAAATGTGTGTATTTAAGTGATAATAATAGCCATTAAGATAAATAGTGAAATCCTAAACTAAACGTAGCGATATTCTAAATATTGAATACATATCTTCTCTCTCTCGCACACACACACATACTCTCACACGGCAATTTAGCCAGCAATATTTCTACTTAAATTCCATCTTTATGGAAAACAATAATTGTGTTGGAAGCCAATAAAAGATCAAGAGACTAAGCGTGTGATCTAGTCTTTACTAAGGATCACGACAATCAAACATACGTAAATTTTATAATATATTGTTTCATTTAACATCAATAAAAGATCCTTTAAATGTTCAAAACACTGAACAGTTACGTTACCTTAACGTAACGTAATGAACAGTTACGTTACCTTATCGTAACGTAATGAACAGTTACGTTATCTTAACGTAACGTAATGAACAGTTATGTTACCTTAACGTAACGTAATGAACAGTTACGTTACCTTAACGTAACGTAATGAACAGTTAGGTTACGTTACCGTTACGTTATATTGCCATTATAATTCAAGTGCAAATGAAAAGCTTATATGTCTATTGCTTAAAACATACTTGAATTATGCGTATTATATGCTATATATAGCATTTACACGTTATGGTAAAGCTCTAGATGTGTATTTCGGAGGTATATAAGTGTTATTGTTTAATCAAATATATTACCAATATTCAATTGAAATAAATTAATCCCAATTATGAACATGTAAATTACTATAATAATAACTTAAGTAAAAACCACGAATTAATAATATATTTGGTATTTGTATGCTACTTTAGGGTTTAAAAAACGAATGCTCATATTTAGATTGGTGTATCATGATATAGCCTTGACCAAATTATGGACAATTGTACTAACGAGCCATCCGTTAGTTGAATTAACGTTAATATTTTTAAGTATTCATGAGGCATTCGTGTTTATAACTATTCAGGTACATGGATTGACTATCAACCTAGGATATGAGTTAGTGATATATCAGTAAAACTATATAATATACAATAAACGGTTCATAAAACTTAATTATCCATACCAAACTATGGTATAAAAAAAAGCAGCATCAATAAAATCTATTGATTATAATTTAATTCTAGAGCAAATTCTAGAGCAAGTGAATGAATTTGTATATCTTGGAAGCATGTTCACACGAGATGGAAAGTATGAAAAAGATATTGAAAGAAGGATAACTGCCGGAAATAAGGTCAATGGAGCCATGTCGGCGTTGATGGGCAGTAAAAGTCTGAGCAAGAATGCTCGAGTTGCTGTCCACAACGCGATATACAATTTACCTTATTGTATGGCAGCGAATCCTGGTATGTCAGGAGAAGTATGAAAATAGCTTGAATGCAGTTGAGATGCGATCTCTTCGAAAAATGTGCGGAGTAACGATATTAGATCGAATCCGCAATGAAGAGATTCGCAAATCAACTGGCGTGAATGAGGGCGTGATTGCAAAGATGAAGAAAGGCATGTTACGTTGGTTTGGACACATAGAAAGGATGAGTGAAGAAAGATTGACGAAACAGATATACAAAGCAAAAGTGTGTACAAGAAGAGGCAGAGGAAGGCCACGTTCCAACTACCTGGATCAAATAGATCGGACTCTGAAGGACGGGAACGTTAAGAGTACTCGAAACCGACGAGCATGTATGAAGAGACTGATGAATGTGGACGAAGCGAAAGAGGTATGTAAGTCTAGAGAGAACTGGCGCTCTATACTCTCTGCCTACCCCGTTAGGGACTTGGCGTGATGATATGTATGTATGTATGTATGATTATAATTTACTGCTCATGTAGATACTTATATGGGATATTCAAAGTACATAGAATTGCATTAATAGCAAGAATACGAGACCGAACCAAATTAAATCCTAAAATTTTGCATTAACAATTATAAATGATGCTTAACATATAATATTAACTTTTATTTTTTATTCAAGTTTGACAGCTGTCAAAGCTGTATCATATTGCCTAGCAAGCAGGTGGTTTATATAAAGGCCAAATAAAATACCGATATCTTATAACGAAGAACGTAAATAAATACCATATAATACTTTATTTAGTATACGTCAAAATATGTAGTCTGATCACTCTATATATTAACACGTTTAAATAAATATATATAAATATGAAGACACTATGTTAAATTGTTTTAACGTTAACGTTGAACAAGTGACGGTAGCGTTATAAAAATGTATTATTGTTTAACGGTATCGGCGTTACGTTATTCGAATGCGGGCATCAAAACGGAATTAATACTACGTATGTCTATTTAAACAGCAATGAATAAGAAAAATAGTGTGTTGAATTTAATAGATAGTTAAGTTATTGCGTTTTATTTATGCTAAATAATAAATAGACAATGAATTTCTATCAAAAATATTAATTACATGAACTAACACGCCATCTGGTGAATGAAACGTGAAATAAATCCACGGACGGAACGTCACGTAGTGAATTTATGAGGCAAACGCCGAAGCCCGGTAAAACAGCTATATACCGCAACACGCAATTAATTGAATTAAAAGACTAATTCGTTTTCATAATATTTCCTCTGTTCGGTGACATAGGTATTTGTGTGCCAACGTGGCCATGACAGAAGCTGAGTGCCATTGCGAAATGCAAGTAATTGGATATCTTTTCATTCTTATGCAGGTTTTCTTACAATATTTTCCTTCGCTGTAAAGATGGTGGTGTGATCAATGACTGTACTCAAGACCTGAAAAAGGCGACATACAGGCGACTACTCGAACCACTCGGCCACCACGAAACCTTAATACAATACATATAAGTAAAAGGGACACATATTCTAAAACTACATTACAATTCCCTAAAGCTATCTATATGTTCACAATATCTAGACACCAAACAACATTTAACAATAATTAAATATCATATTTAAAACATTATGTAAAAATCAAGTGGCAAACCAAATTACCCTGTGATTTTTCCCTGATTCAATTTATATCATAACAATATATTGGAATTTATTGTTATGTATGAGAGAAGAGGAAGAATGCGATTAGTTCACCTTGTATTTTTTTAATATGCATCTACGCAGTGGCGTAGCTACAGGAGGGCTAGACGGGGCGGGGCAGTGCCCCGAGGCCCCTAAGCTCAAGAGACCCTCGGACTCTGCCTTACAAACCACATACTGAACTAGTGAAAATGTCTCCAACATTCAAAATATAAATAAACCGGATTCCAGGAATGCGACTTTAATAATGGCAACTTAGTTTAAATTTTTTCATTAAAATAAGTTACAATGATATTTGGTTTTTAATTCATTATGGAGTACGACGAATCTGGATTACGGCAAATCTAGAGTACGTCTCAATTTCTAAAATTCTATCTGGAATACGGAGCAAACGATTTTAAATATGTAGTTCAGTTGGGGCCCTAGTTTGTTTTTTGCCCCGGGGCATTTGGTTACCGAGTCGCGGTAACGCCAATACATCTAAGCCTTTCCATTAAGGCGCCCAACGAGGTAGACAGGGTGTAATGCCGTCTCGTCGCGGAAGATATATATCAATTTTGGTACCAACCAGTTGAAAAACACATTGTATAGACCGGGGTTCAAAGCCGCAATATTTTTCTGCAAGCTCTCAAACCAGAGCTTTTATAATTTTCAGTTATTATTTTGTTTGTTTTTACGTAGCCTCGATATGGAATTAAGAAATATAAGGTAAATTATCGAATTTAGAAGTAAATGAAATTGTACGTATATGAAAATAACAAATCGATTTAAGGTGCCATAATGCCTGAGTTTTGCACCTTCGCATGCTAGCTATTCTTGCATTGCATACATTTTTGCATTGTACCTAAATCTGTTTCGTCAATCATTCTTGACTTATCCTTTTTTTTGCGAATCTCTAGCTAGCGACCATCGATACACTCAGTACAATACTGACATGCAGAAAACACGAAAGATTAACAGACGTAGATTTTTATAAGCTATAAGCATAAGTGACAATATTATCTAACGGAATTTAAATGATAATCACTTACACAGGATGTCTCAAAAACAGGATAGTTACTCAGATATGTGATACAACACACACACACACACGAGCACAATGGGGTTAAAAAACTGCTCTCTAAATTTCACCAAATTTTTTCATAAAATTTTTTTTTTCTTTTACACGTGTAGAATGTGATTTTGAAACTATGATTTTATATCTGTTTGTCATTAATAGTATCTGAAAAAAACTCATAAAACTAAACCAGTTTCGGAGCGAATATTACCCCTTTTAATGATGTTTATATTGTTATTTTTGGAGTTATTTGCTTTATTTCTTCGTCTTAAGTATATATTCACAACACGCGACCACTTCTAGAAGCAAACTGTTCTATTTTCTGAAACATCCTGTATACATCTATACGAACGTGACTAACAACAAAGGTCACTGTCTTTAGAAGTATACAATTGTGTATATAAGATATTGATTATTAGAAATCCATTCCCTATGAGGAACATAGAACATGATTTTGCTTAGATTATATGCGGTCGAAACTCCAACAACTCACGGTATTCACCATGGTATGCTAGTGTAATCATTCCTCAAGAATGTGTAAGGGACAGATGTATATAACCTGTATACAGCTGTCCCTTTCGCACTCTTGAATAATGATGGCAAAAGCATGTGAGCCTTGAGATCCTCGTTTATAAACGTTAAGCTCACAAATTCGGTAATATTTTGAATAGCATCGTGATATTCTGTTAAATACCAGACGTTATTTCATTTACATTTGAAGTAGGTAATACAAGTTCTATTAAAGTCGACTATAATATGTACGGGAATCATAAAATAACTCTATTACACATTTTGATATACACTTTGAAACAGCGACTGAATTTCGTCTTTTACATTCGAATTAAAATTCGGTATCAGAATTATTTTATATAATTATTTATTACTCTTATATGTACAATATAAATAGATCTGACAAACGATGGATGGATTTTGTGAATGATATGTCAAAATACAGACGTAGAAAACTATAAGAAAATAAAAGTGCAAAAAATGTTGCCGACCCCGAGGAATACAAGAGGGAGAATGGTATACTTTTTATTATTATTATCAATTAACATACCTTGGCGAAAAAAGTTTATGAAACAGCTGGTGAACCACCGGTGATGTAAAATCTGACACCTCACGTCAATTTGATTTAGCGCAGTCAATGACTAGAACTACCTTCTACGAAATTATTATTTCTAGACAATTACATAAGGACTAGGATTTAAAACATAGATATTATTGTTCTAACTACGTTTATGAGTATTATATATTTTAACCTAAAAAGGAGGACGATCGCAATTCGGTTATTTTTTATTGTATTATTCAAGTAATAATTAATGTTGGATACAATCCAAACTCGGTTCTATGGCTTGAATACTAAGTACATAATGGAATGCAACAGTAGAAGTGAGGGTTCCACCAGTCCAGGGATTCCCAACCTTTTTTTTGCGTAAATCTTTTAAATACATATGTTTATTCATGCCCCATAATTTTGTTCATTGGTGTTGCATGAGCCTTAATTACTAGAAGTTCTAAGTAGTACTAGGTTTTAAGACTTTTGATATCTTTATCTTATCAGAGGCTTATAGACATTTCCGATTAGTGTGTAAATATTCTTTCTGCTTTCTAAAGCTTGGCTTTCTAAAGCACCACATTGATTGCAGCGTTAGGTTAGGTTAAAACGTAAATTGTCACTATAATATACAGGGTAATGTAGATGAAGGACTGAAAATGTATATATTCTTTTGTTTTGCACTAATGTGGCAAAAAAGTCTGGCAAAAATTGCATACAATAATGACGTGTATGACGTGCTACTTGTAATATTTTAATTGAATAATGCTTACGCTTACAATATCTCAACTATTAACGGTATGGTATAATTTTTATCGGGTGGGTTAGTAGTGAAGCAGAAATAATTGGAACCGTGACCTGTAGATACCGAAGTGCATTTCATCTAATGCATTAAATATATTTAAAAAACTGCGCTGTCATTATTACGTCATAATTCATCTCCAAAGCCAAATAAACCCTAATATTAACGCTGCTAGGTTGATTTTAAGTTCTTTGGTTGCGACTACAAGCATATACTATTTCTAGCACTTATAGTGTAGTTTAGTGTGACGCGACAATGACATCACTTGTCGAAAGGTTAGTTCATACGGGGCGACGATTTTTTATCGCCAGGCAAATATTCTGACGGGAGGACTAGCGTCGTATAAACGGACCGTGCTGTGGTAGCAATTCGGAAGTCCTAGATAAAGCGAATGACCTTGATACTTTTTATTTGGTTAAATGTCAGTTTCTTTGAAAACATTTCCAGGACTATCCACCGCAAAGTGTATGTACCTCGTGCTGGGTGATTCTGCATCGGCTTTCTCTTCTTCATCTTGTTTGACGTGTTTCGGAGACGATTCGGAGTGGAGCTCGTGGCGATAGTTGCCTGGAAATTGAACTTTATTTATTACGTTCAAAGGCACAATGTTACTTGTTCATACTGCATAAAAAGTGTGGGCAACGCGCGAGCCCTCTAGAATAAGCGTCCATAGGCAGCAGTGACTTCAGGTCACTTACCATCAGACAGGCACAAGTAGGTATATATTGTAATCTTTGGGCGGACGCTTGTGAAAAAAGATCCTTAAAAGACAACCATGGCGTATTTTTTTTTTAATAACATAAGAACTATGCGTTAGTATTCTTCTTTCTGAAATAAAGCCTTTTGGATAAAAACGTACCACAAAATACACAAAGTAGTCTTATAAAAGCCAGTTTGTGAGGATATTTGATCCTCTCCCACGCAAAAACTAATGTCCGGGATTGGATGTTATTTGGCACATAGATAGATTTTCAGCCGGATTAACACATACGATACGATTTATTCCAGAAAAAAAAACTGCCATTGAAATCAAATTCTACGCAGGTAACACAGCTTATATAATATGTATTATAAAAAAGCAACAGATACAAGCAAACTAAAACAATACTTACAAGCAAAGCCTACGGCAAACAAACTGAGAAGCACACAACAAAACACTAAACAACATTAAAAAAAAATTAAAACATTAAAAATTGAACTAAAAAAAACATTAAAACGCGTTCACAAGGCAGGTGACAGTTTTAAAACGTCACTCTTTTATTTATATAAAAAAAATGTCAAAATCTGCGCGACGAATTCTGACAATAAACACACGCACACGCAATCACAACACACACACATACACACGTCATATTTGACAGTTTTGATACGTACCCGTACACGTATACAGAAACATCCCTGACAAACAAGACAAAGAAATTAGAACGTAATTTCCATAGAATTACAGACCAATTTTTATCATCCACATTCATAAAAATATTCGTATAAGTCGGTCGGTTTGAAGCACATGAAGCCTGAAAATTTTTCTAGACGTTCGATTCGGATCCATACCATCAATTATAAGCAGACCTGGGATAGGTTGAAAGCTTGTAACGTCGCGTGGTCAATGTATGATGGTGTGTCTAGCTTTAAGACAGTACTTACCACTAGTAATAGTGACAGAGCAAATGAGTCCTTATCACTAAGCAATACATCTCAATTTTCAAAAACATACTATATATCTAACAATATCTACATTTGACAAGGGAACATCTAGGAAGCGTAAGCTCTAAAAAAAACTAAATAAACAGTGCGAAGTGTTTATTACAGCTCGTAGCACTAGTCGTTCTAAAAAATGTGCCTTATATATAAATACCTATGGTGCGTTTACGTATGTCAAGTGCAAGACCTATATAGTGTTTTCCGATAACCTGTCATCCTTTTGGGGACAGAATTATGATAAGAAAAAAAAATGAATTTATAGTAGCAGAGACTTTTGGGATGCTTCAGAAATATATAAAACGGACAGAAATTATACAACTATGTATATTGAATAATTGCTGAAAGATGTGATTGGTGACAAAGACAATAATTCAAAGCAAAAAAAATATAAGCTTTGTCTTTTTTAAAATTAGTATAATGCCTTTTAAAATATTGTAATTTTTGAAGCTATTTGTTTTATTGCATCGTATCACCAACCCCCTATACATAGCTTCTAGAAGAAAACTATTCTATTTTATCAGGCATCCTGCATAATAACTACATGAAACTTGCGCATCTACATAGATCTTGTTTACAAAAAGCATTAACTACAATATCATTAATTACCAGTCTTAAAAATATAGTGACTATTACGAAAATTTCTGTTGCAGTTCTTATTCTAACATTATTTTAAGGTGTTATTTGGAATGTCTAGCAAAGAAATAGCACACGGTCTCTGCGGTGACAGAACCGCTATCTGTCACGCCTAATTGTATCTAAGCGAGAGTAATCACACAACTGTCTGCCTCAAAGTGGTAGGCACTAAGTTTAATAGTGGATTATAAAAATAATAATTGTCTAACTTATTTGTATAGACATCAATTATTTAAACGTATGTTAATAATTATTTCTCGAAATCAAGCGATCGTTTTCCATTTCTTTTTAAGAAAAAAATTGCTATTATAATAATAATAAAAATAAATAAAAAAATAATAATAATGCTGTAACATAATAATATTGTTATTGTATACCAAATGATTTGAAAACAGTAACCATGGAGTTTCTTGCCGGTTCTTCTCCATGGAAACGACCAACCCGAACCGTGCACCTTTTTCGACGTTTTATAATTACCCCCTAGGCCTATGTGAAATAAAATATTTTGATTTGATTTGAAATAAATGTCTTAAACCATATTGCGTTTATAAAATGTGATGATAACACAGTAAATATAAGTACAGTAATTTTTGCACTTTTGCATTGCATCAAATTGGATCGTTAGCGGATTATGACTACTTACTGTGTGTTAAATATGTACTATGTTTAAATGAAAAGGAAAATAGATGAGGAAAACAATGCGACATTCCTATTAACCGCCATTATTTATCATAAGTGGGATGTTTGTGCGTGTGTGCCTATGTATGGGCGTGTGTGTGAGCTAAGTTTAATACTCCGTCATAATAAAACACCTAGACCTATTTGGATGAAATTTAGAATGGAGATACCTTTATACTTTTAAATTAACACACCAAAAACAAATTTCAAGTTTTAGTATGGTCGGAACTTTTAAACGAAAATATTAATTTCGGTGATTTCTTGATATTATTGAAGAAACGTTAAGTTTTTTTAAATCAATCTATATCGAATTATTGGCCGAGGCGGACCTAGTTTATTGATGACAATTAAAAATACATAGTTCATTGATTATTTATATATTTCTTCGCTTGAAAATGGCATATTTTCTTGTCTTCAATTTAGACCTTAAAATATATTTTGAAGATGGAATTATATTTTTTTTAAGTTGGCACTCAACGTAAGTTGTAATGTTGGCACTGATATCCTATACCACCGCGAAATCCCCAATGTATTGTACAGTTTGATTTTCAATAGAACGTAACAGAAAATCCATAGACGTATGTTAAACTTTACAATGTAGGTTACGTTCTAAGGTTAAAACAGAAAACGTAACTGAATATAACGCATAACCGGGAGTATTATCAGGGAGATAACAACGGTAACTTGCTTTTGTTCATAACACATTTCATAGTGAAATGCGCTATCTACTTGAGCAGACAAGGACTAGATTGTAGTAAAACATTTGGTATAGGTCCCTTGGACCAAACCTTGGCACCCGGCTTGCTTTCCCCCCCTCCCCTCCCCCCCCCTCATACCAGGGCTGTCACGTTACATATGTACAATTGGACAGTTGATTTTTTTTTTCATAATAACCAAATCGTAGTGCTTCTAAACTAATATTAAAAGAGAAAAGGGCGGCATGATGGCAATCAGCGACAAAGCCCTTTTATGTTTATTATGGAAAAAAAGAGGAAAGGTTAGGTTGTTTTTTGTTACGATTTAACTTCAAATCTACTCGACCAAATTTAAAAATTCTTTCACCTTTACAAGCTACATCTTTACCGAATAACCTAGGCTATATTATAAGGACAGATTTTATTTATAGTTAAAAAAAACTATCTATTTAATAAAATTGTGCGCGAGTGAAACCGCGGGGCACAGGTAGTCGTGAATATTTATGTACGCTTCGCCTTTGTCTTTTGTGAACTGGTAATATAAAAATTGTACTTGTCAATTTTTGTTTTGTCAAATGGAACCTATTGCAAATATTGTTAAATATAATATTTATAATTTTTTTTGAGTATTTGAATAATAGATTCTACTCAAAACATCGTCAATATTTTACTAAAATATTATTAAATTAATATAGTAAATAGACAATTTAAAACATTTATATTGATTACAATAGGGTGTTTGACACAAGATTACGGGGCTTCCAGAAAACACAACATAAAATTGAATTTCGACCATGTAACAAACTACTTCTTTGCTTGAATATTGTGTGACTTCACTAGCGTTTTTTTAAATAAAGAATTTTATAGTCTTTAATACTTTCCAACATGCCAGTTTCAGCGACAGTCAAGTGACCAAGATTTGAATCAAAGAACGAGTAAAATTTTAAATTTCGAATATTTACTTTTCGACTGCTTGTTTTCTTTCATCGTATCATAATTTTTTCATCGTATCGATTTTAAACTTATTACAATATATAAGTCTCTCAAAAGGATGTCAAATACCCTGTTGTGAAGCCAATTTAAAATTATTTTATCGTATTATTCTTCTATAAGAGCATATTTATATGCAAACAAACACGGTACATCACTTAACTTATTATTTATGACATTCGCGTCGACGACTAGTTTTGTTGTTAAGCACATATTAAATGCTTTAAAAATAACAATGGACTATACAATTCATACACTAATATTATACAAATGCATGCGTCACAGTGAATAAAAAAAAAACAATCCATGCACGTCTAACGCTATGGTATAAAATTACCATATTTTTGGTCGAACCATTGTCTTGGTTAAAAATTAATACGTCAGTAATTATATCAGACAACAAAGTCACATAAAAATAAGCGAGCTTTATTTTACTCGAAATTTGAAATAAATTTTGGGAAAAAATACTGGCAGGGTTGAACAAGCAATCCTTTGCGTGCATTCCATTTTTCAAATTATGTCAGTATTGCACGAATGAGTTTGGACTGCAAAGTTAAATATAAAAAAAACATTGAATTTCCAAAATCCATTTCAAATTTCGAACAAAAGAACGAGCTACGTCAATCATAAAAACTAGTCTAAAATACGAACTAAAGCTCAAGATGTGCAACATTTAGTAAAGCTACAATCACACTTCACTTTACGAGCGCGTCGTCTACAAAACCAATAACACTTAAGTGCTAGACAACACAAGCCGCCTTTCCGACTACCCTCCGACTTGCACGAATCTCGACTATTAAGCCGCTGCAACTCGGGTATATGTTTACATTTATCCGAATCGTTCAACAGTTTATCCAATCGATTCTTCAACTGAGTAGGGGTGACCGACCTATCGCGGCTCAACTTAGTCGATTTGGTATCGATTATCGTCGTGTCTTCGCTCATATCTTCGGAGAGGGACGAAGCTTCGGCGTTAGGGCTGTGCGAATCGATACTTTCAGGGGTGTATGGATCGACACATCGACTAACGCTTAGCAGAGTGTGGTCGATGTCGTTGACAAATATGCCGTTGTATATGGTATCTGCTGTTGTTATTTGGACATGGGGAACCCTGAAGATCTTTTCGTTCAGCGATCCGGTCCTAATACGTGCAAAGTGGTCGGAGGGTAGTTCGGGTCGGGACCACGTGGCCGGGTCCAGCCAGAGGGCGGCACTAGTCACGTCGCGGCCACCCAGCGGGGCCGACAAAGGCCTGCACGGAATCGTACCTCGCTCGCTATGCAGCAACACGCGCAAGTAGATTGGCTATGGACAATAAATATTGATGGTCATTTTTTATTAAAAGAAAGAAGGTCTCCTAAGTAATGAGCTCTTTGGGGAGGGGGAAAGGATTGTTGTATTGTGTTGGTAGCAGAGGGATTAGTACTATTATGCTGCCAGCACAGTATAACTCTCCGAACATAGAGTAGCAGCGTGCAAGTGATACTCCGGCATCAGGTGGGCCGTACCCTTGTTTGGCACTCTTGTGGTATATAAGAAAAAAAAACATGTAACAATGAGTTTTTCTGAACTTAAGTACATTGATTAATCTCACGATAGCTTTACGGTGAAGGAAAACATCGAGAGGAAACCTGCATACGTCCGAGAAGAAAATTCAAAGGCGTATGTATAGACGTGCTTGAGTAACGGCTATGGATTCGCCACCTGTCACGTTGGCACCTAAATTAAAAATTATTCTGGCCGAAATAAATAATCTAGTTTGCAAGCGTGTTTAGAATGCGATGACCGCTTACTGCCAGATGTACCAGGTGCCATAATGAACCAACTAAGTACTATACAAAATTACTTTAAAAATCTGTTACAAAACTGTTGTCTGACAAACCCGCAGGTAAACAGCAATAGTTATGATATTGATAAGAACAAACGCTAGCGCAACCAAACTCGCTTTCTATTACGTTCTCAACCCTAAAACACTTAACTAATTTTGATGATGTTTTGCAAGGAGATAGATCGAGCCTTAGTGAAGGAGATGGATTATTGTACGCAAGAGATTAAACCTTCAAGATCAATAAAACCCTTTAATATGAAAACAGATATTTTTTTTACATCCCGACTTAAAGGGAGTGAAATAGACAAAGCTTGGTTATATTTATCGTTAACACCCAAAGTGTCAGAAAACAGGTCGTTCATAACAAGAATTAGGACGTCCATAGACAATAGAAGCGGGTACCTTATGATCCCCCATGCAGGCGGTGTCCCCGATGACGCCGTAATCGGTGCGCCGACGCGGTATTTCAGCCGTCCCCGCGCCAGCATCCCCCTTCGGGGACCCCTCAGACTGGTTGCGCACTAGTTTTCTACGAATCCCATATCCATCAGATTCTGCCATCCTGAACACAATACATAGTAAATCTTGTAATATTATCATCATCAAGTCATCGCGCCGAGTCCCTAACGGGGTAGGCATAGAGAGTAGAGCGCCAGTTCTCTCTAGACTTACATACCTCCTTCGCTTTGTCGACATTCACCAGTTTCTTCATACATACTCTCCGGTTTCGAGTACTCTTGGCGTGAAAGACGGGAGTCTTTGAGTATAATGATGTATGAAGAGACTGATGAATATAGATGCCGAAAGTAGCTAAGCTAAAGGTAACGGTCGCTCTTTGGCCCAGTAGTCAAGTTACCTGGCGGCGGCTGCGCGGTGCACGCCGGTGGGGTCGGCGATACTCTTCCTGCTGGTAGCGGCGCCCGCAGACGGCAGCGGCAGCGACTCCATCTCTGCCACGCTGCAATTCTTCTCCAATACCTTATTGGGACTCGACTGCAAACACACATGACATTTTGACATATGTTAATTATGACACACGTCAGTGGCGACATATTATGTCTGTTGTGAAACACATCAAAGGGATGCGTTCTGTATCTAATGCTATACGCTCCGGTCTGTCCGATTTTATATCACGGGCTCCGTAGTGGCAGAGTAGTTCGACTAGTTGTCTGTAACCCAAGGGTCCCCGTAGTGGTAGGCAGAGCTGTGTGGGCAGTTCCCACTCACTTTCCGCCAGAGATATATTTTAGGTGCCAACGTGACAGATGGTGAGTCCGTCGCCGTTACTCAAGCACGACTATACATACGCCTTTGAATATTTTCTCTAATGTATGCAGGTTCCTTCTCAATGTTTTCCTTCACCGTAAAGCTCGTAGTGTGACTAATCATAGTATTTAATATCTCATTGGTACAGTCAGGCCTCGAACATGCAACCTTCGGTGTAGGTAACTACTGGAACCGCTCGGCCAATACGGCTCTCACTCACATGATAACGTTTATCCATTTGTGATGTTATCAGCAAACAGAATCAATTAATCCTAATACCTGATGATTCTGCCTGGCCGGCGACCCGGACTTGGCAGGACTGCTATCCGACGACGACACTCGACAACTGCTGTCTGCGGAGTCTGCCACCGACTTCCTGTGCACAGATACATTATTATTATTATTTACAGCAACAGATATACAATGCGATCGTGTGTGCAAGGTGAGAAAGACCACGTCCCAACTACCTAGAAAAATCAATCGGAAGTTCACTTATTTATTTATTTTTACATAATTAAAACGGCATAACCAATTACATTACGACAAAAATTATACAACATTAAATCATATTATGGTACAAAAATAAAAATATATATATACGAAATGACATGTCGCGCATCCCGCTCGCAAAACCTCTTGCACTCCAACAATATTTTGAGCCACGCATCCGCAATCACCCTAAGAGAGGTAGGGCATAACGGGTT
>JACCPG010000003.1:0-27974 GCA_016069955.1 Drepana arcuata
CTCCCCCCTCCCCAAGGAGCTCATTTCTGGAAACCTTATTCACCACGTAGGAACACAACACAATAAATTGTGTTTTTTGGCTACGGACTTCTATAAGGTGGAGGTCCTGCCCCAGTCGGGCAGCTCCAAATTCGAACGGGAAACCCGTTATGCCCTACCTCTCTTAAAACACTCTTTCCCGCAAAAACCACTCAACGGATAAAATTTGGTCCAGTATATATATTCACGCCTTCCCACAAGCGTCACGCCAAGGGAAGGGTTTCACCAGCACACCCACTTTTCATCGGAGATATATTTTAGGTGCAAACGTGACAGATGGCACGTCCGTCACCGTTTCTCAAGCCCGACTTACATAGTCGGGCTTGAACGTATCGTAAACGTATTTTCATTTTTGCTCAAACGTATGTAGGAGGATTTCCTTATTAATGGAATATGGTAATATCACCAGCGCGGTGAAGCTGACAGGCCCGTTCGTGACAATGATCTACAGCATGATCACTGGCGACATGTTCACCTTCGGCATCATCTACTGCATCGTTCTGTTCGGCTTCTCGCAGTCATTCTACTTCCTCTACAAAGGTTCGTTTACATATAAGATTGCTAGCGTGTTGGGAATACCTCGGGTCCTTGGTCGGAATCTCGGAGTAGGGGGCAAGAGTAGCAAATACTACGGGCCCCGCTCCGCCCCGCCCCACCCCGCGCAATTTTGCTTTCAGACCTTTAAACCTACTACTTGTAACTTTTATGTTTTATTGAATACCATAATAACTTAAAGCAATCTAAGCCTTTCTCACTGTACAAAACTAACTTAATCCGACCAGGAGGTATTCAATGGGTGAATTTGCCTATCTTAATAATAATTACGTACCTATAACAAATTTGTTTATTCAGACAGTGTCCATTTTGTTCGTAAGTGTTTTTTATGAGGATGTGGTCATTGGGAGTCACCGTTTCAGACCGTTGTAACTATTATTATTTATGTGCTTTATGCGATAAACGCTATGCATACTGGAGGGAATGCCGCAAGGTATTTGTGTTTCAGGGTTCCCCAACGTCCAATCCACATTGTACTCGAGCTATCCAAGCACGTGGATGGCGCTATTTCAGATAACTCTAGGAGACTACAGTGTAAGTGTACAATAAGCGGTCAAGTCTTGATATGAGATATCTACATTTACTAGATGCGCTATCACGGTAAAAAAGTAAAGCTATCAGAAGAGTAAAGATATCAGAAGTGTAACTTAATTGCAAATAAAGCTTATTATACGAAACGTAATATAATGAATGCCATGCCATGCATGTCGATAAATTGCTCCTCTTGCAAAAATAATGTGTACCTATGTACGTGTACATACAATCTCTTTCTGCTACGTGGAAAAGGGAAACAATATTTAAAAAGAAAGTATGGGTGTTTGTTCCCTGTGTTTTTGGAAACGGTGGCAACGGTCAATAAGGAACGCTCAATAAGTATTCCCTTTGTCTTTTATGTTGATTAAAAGATTTTGATATTTTCCTTAGTACTCAAGTATTCAAGCAATGTTGTTCAGTACACAGATCTCGGGATGACTACGTACCCGAACCTGTCCAAGACGGTGTTCACGCTGTTCATGGTGTTCGTGCCCATCCTGCTGCTCAACATGCTGATCGCCATGATGGGCAACACGTACGCTCACGTGATCGAGCAGTCGGAGAAGGAGTGGGTGAAACAGGTAACGACTGTTGGCAGAGGCGGATTAGCAAGAGTCGCAAATACTCCCGCCCCGAAGCACCAACGGTTTTGCGTTATAAAGTTTATGAGTTTCGAAGTTTTTTTATTTATATCCTCATGCCTACCCACGAAACCCCCGAAGGGATAGGCAGAGGCTTATAGAGGGGATAGTACGTGTACACACACTTTAGACAACTCTACCGACTTATGATCGGCATCGTAAGTTTCATTTAAAGAAAGTTAGGTAATGGGTGCTCTTTCATTTTGTATGCAGGTTTCTTCCGCTTGATACTTACCTTATCAAATTCAAAAATAATATACATACAGTACAGTAATTTTTTTGATAAGCTGGGCAACTGGACAACCCGAAAGGGGCCTGGACATAAGTACCATGCTAAACATTGTTATTATATATAAATCTTTTAATCTTATGAAAATAAAAAAAGGCTTAATTAAATATAGATAGTAAAATTTTTTTGATTTAGTCGGGCTTCGAACTTGTCTCTGCTACACCCTCGAAGATGGCGCAGATTAATTGAATGTCATTGGGTTACAGTATAAAGCTTGAATATGTTTCAGTGGGCTAAGATCGTGGTGTCGTTAGAACGGTCGGTGGCGCAAGAGGACGCCCACAGATACTTGCAGGAGTACTCCATAGGGTTAGGACCCTCAGACGATCCTCGCTATGAGCAGAGGGCGGTCATGGTCATCAAAAGCAAGGCTAAGACACGAGCCAAGCAGAGAAAGGGCGCTTTGAGTAACTGGAAGGTATGAAGTTTGGACTTCCTCTTCATGTATTATCCTAATTAGCTTGAAATAATGTCTATCTATCTATCTACTAATATTAAAAATGTTGTTCGTCTTTCACCCAAAAACTATACTGAACGGCATAGGATGAAATTTGGCACAGAGATGGATTACTGGCTGGCTTAACATATAAGATGTATTTTATTACAAAGAAACAAATTAAGACAATTTTAGAGGGGGTGATACCGCGGGATGCTTCTAGTTTAGGTATATTTATATATCCTTGCTTTGCTTAGTTTGGGATTGAGACAAGTTAGGAGAAATTGTTCTAACGAAATTTAAATCAAAGCTACACGATTTAGATACCAAATCACTCTCTAGAACACATTTCGTATACACACTTCACAAGTAAGAAACAAAATCTTTTGCAATATTTATTTTTTATAACCTAAACCTTTTTAATATAACAAAGTGGTAGTGAAATCGAAATCCTAACCTACAAATGTATGCAAACAGCGAGTAGGCAAGGTGACCATAGGGGAGCTGAGGCGAAGGGGGATCAGCGGGGAAGAGCTGAGAAGACTGATGTGGGGGCGAGTCTCTATCTCAACCCCTACGAAGGCCCCGCATCCGTAAGCCAATCTTCGCTAAACTCGATTTTCAACTTAAAACTTATTCGTTTATCACAATAATATTTATAATTTTCTCTATCCATTTAAAAGAGAATATATATTCGTGAGACATGAGACACGGGAGAGTCCCTCGCGGGGTAGGCATTGGGAGTACTGAGAGATCCAGAACTTCTTTTTCTTTATGCATATTTATCAGTCGCAAGACACTAAAAATACCCAACCGATTTATAAATATTTCACCTACATTATTCCGGAACAACAGTGTCTTTATATTTCTTAAAATCGCCTCAGGCCTTCCCACAAGTGTCCCCGAAGAGTTAGGCAGAGGTGTGTAGGTAGTACCGACACATCCACTTTCCGCCAGAGATATATTTTAGGTTTAGGTGCCAACGTGACGGATGACGAGTCCATCCAAGGAAATTTCAAAATTCTAAATAAAACTAAATTTTACAAGAGTTAACCGTTTAACCCATTAAGTGAATAATGTTACATGATGGACGTAGATCAAATAAAAGAGATCTGAAAGTTCATAGAGAACTAGCGTTCTACTCTCTATACCAGTGACGTTATAGTGAGTGAATATACAGCAGACGAGGCGCGGCGCCCCCGCCGGACTGTGTGGGGACCGCAGACGTGTCTCTGACGACCGAGGTGGGCACCGGCGTTGGTCCAGCGCTCTCTTCCGCTCTCAATGTGATGGCCTACGAACTGGATATGCCAACCACAGGTCAGGTTTTGTTATGATACAGGTTAACCCTATCGCACCGTGATTTGTCACCTTATTCGTCTTGTTTTCATTATCTGCTGTATATTTAAGAAGTATAGACAAACATGCGAATTTAAATTATAATTACCGACTTAAAAATATTAAATATTTTTCGTGTTTATTTTTCAGAGAATAAAATATTGGAAAGCATAGATAAATTATTTCCATTCTTTTTAGGGTCAGACGGAAACAAGCATGTAACCCCAGACCTCCTAGTCAACGGGAAGGTAGCACCCAAAATGCCCATTTCAACCCAAGTGACGTCAGCTCCTTCAGTTCCCTCACAGCTTCAAATGAACCAGCTGAGAGTACCACTGACCCAAACATCAGATAAAATGTTCTCCCCTCAGGTGGATTTAAGCAAAATAACATCACCAGCTGTGGGCCCGGGTACAATTTCGGTACCAGCATTGGGCACAAGAGATATATTATTAGTACCGGGATCTGTAGTAGTAAAGGATTCAGTCGCAAGTGGAACAAAGATTCCAACGCTCGGTACGGGGCAGTTGGTAACATTGGGGCCGGACAATGTGGCTATATCTGGTCAGTTGAAAGGGATGGCATTTTCTGATCAGTCTATCGAGATTCAAATTCAGCAAACACCTGGTGAGTATTTCAATAAGTATCTTGTTTAGAAAATTATTGTTCCATACGCTGTCATTGCGACGTTGAGATTGCGATATTGTCGCAAAAAAACAAGTTGTCTATGATATGCGGTAAAATTTGTAGTTTTGAAGTATTTCCTAAAATAATAATCAATTAAAGAAGCTACCCTATTTATAGATCTATTTATATTATCTCTCTTTTCACCAACTTATTCGTACAGCTCCACCAGTGGAGCAGTTTGAGGACTTCCTATACGCGCTGGTGGTACTAGCGGAGAAAGCAGACCCTCACAGCACTCAACTAAGGGAACTGGCTATCAAGGCAGCCAACCTCCAGGATGTACCCGAGATTGACATTAGTGTAACTGTAAGGAATTGCATTGTATATTCACTTTCTATGGAATTATTTAGTTTTTTTGTTATTAATACAGTCTGATGGTTATTTTTTTTATACAACAAGAGTGGCAAACAAGCATACGGTCCACCTGACGAGAAACGGTTACCGTAACATTACCATTACGCTCACGATACCGAAGTATCATTTATTTATTAGGAGATAGGTAACACACGCGTGTTGCCGCGAAAGTATATAGGCTGGAGTGGTTGGTAATATTTTATTAGTGCCCCGCGGTGTCAACGCATAAAACATGATGTCATTGATAGATTTTTAGTTCGGTTTTTTAAATTGGAATCTTTAAATGCAAATCAAAGTTCACGCGAGTGAAAACGCGGTCGCGGTCGAGCTTGTTTATAATATAGAAGGATTTATAATATTACTATGACAACTATTTGCACTAAACATGGCGGAAGCTAGAACGCAGTCGCAATAAATTGAGTGGGCTAGCGACGCTATTCTCCCCTACAGAGAGCGGCAAAGTCGGCTCGTAAAGTGGTAGCGGGTGCGGTATCGGGGCTGTTCGGTGTGGCGGCCGACGCGCCTGCGCCTGAGGCGGCCTGGCGTCGCGAACGACAAGACCACAGCGATAGCGATCCTATCTCCGGTAAGCCAAGCTAACGTTACATTTCTATATCACACTAGCTGTGCCCGCGACTTCGTCCGCGATGAATTTTACCAAAAAAATATTGTTCAGTCCACAAATTAACAATAATTGTACTAGTTCTGTATTTTGTGTGTGGAAATACCTACCTTTGCTAATTTTAATTTCAATTCGATACTATTCTATTTTGTGAATCCATGTTTTGTTTTTGTACAACTACATTTAGTTATTTTTTGTCGTATTAACATTTTTAATTTAATTATTATGTATTTTCAGTTTTTCGTATTAGCTTTAATAGCGAACAGCAAAATAATAATAAATATGTACCTATTTTGTACTTCGTCCGCGTGGAATAGGTATTTTTTTATATCTATAAATACTGTTTGATTATTTAAATTATTTTTTTATAGATACCATTAATACAATCTGGTCAAATGGTTAAAATTCGAAATGCGCTCTCTTGTTTTGACTTCCTATGCCTTATTTCAAGGACAATGGTATTGGCGGTTGGTGGCTTTTTACTATAGAAATATAGTAAGAAGTAATATTATTTGTAAAATAGAATAGTAAATCCATAATTTTTTTTTTATATTTTACTCATATAAACATCAGCTGTCTGCCAGTGAAAATCCGTCCAGCCGTTTCAGAGATTAGTCGGAACAAACAGACAGACAAAAAAATTATTTATTTGTAAGATATTACAACCTATGCGGCAAACAAGGGCCGACTAAGGTTGCCACATGCTTTTTTTTTTTCAAATAAAGTGTTAAATTAATATAAAATGTTTGTGCTTCATTAAAAAAAAAATCTTTTATATCAATATCTAATCATTTTATGCATTGACTTATAAAAAAAATTCGATGATATTATTTTAAGCAAGAAAAAAATTCTACGATACTTTATTAAATCCCAGCGGAATGCGAATTAGGTACATTATTTCCGAGTACTTTCTTGTTGTCATAAAATATAATTACTCAAATAAATACATACAAATACAATACAAACCATATAAACTAAAACGAACTCTACTTTATTATTTAGATTTTATGGTTTTGTACTGTAATTATAGATGTAAGTTTAGTTGTTAAATAAATAAATAATGAAGCAATATTAATGCAATCGCATGCAGCAACCCTGGATCCAACTGAATTTTTTGGGCGAATGATATGGTTCTTCCAACTATGTGTGTGTGATGTGTGTAGAGTCAGTGGTGCTTGGCCGAGCAGCCCGTGCCCGCCGCGCACGCTCGGCTTCACGCCGCGCCGCGCCCCCACCGCCGCACCTCTACGTGCCCGCCAGGTAACAAACGCGCGCACACACATACACAAGCAGTCGGCAGACGCACACTCAACTTTCATAATAGCACTACCTACACTTATAACTATCGATATTTTGCTTGATTAACAAATGTCATTCTTTTATCGCTCTCTTAGATATGGTAGGTATATCGGGTTTTGATACCCGTACTCACATAATGCAGTCTGATTTCTGGTATCGGAACTACTTGCCAGTATTTCAATACCACATGGCCTTAGCTATATTCAATTATTAGTATGGCTGAAGCTCCGGGCCCATGCTTCTATAAAATGGTACCTGTGTCATAGGTCAATGTACTTGGTGGCATCAGAGAGCAGCGCAATGGAGAGCGATGTGCCGTGGGAAGAGACACCAAGTTCTGGGAATAGCTCGTGAGTCGCCAATCTATTGTTAACAGCAAACATCCTCAAACGTGTAATTAGGTTTGCCAGACTCGAAAATTTATTCCCTGACATGTCAGATTTCTCGTAAGACAACTTGACATTATAGAAGTCCGTAGCCAAATAACACAATTTATTGTGTTGTGTTCCTACGCGCTGAATAAGGTTTCCAGTTATGAGCTCCTTGGGGAGGATTGTTACATTGTGTTGGAAGCAGAGGGATTAAGCCCATTATGCTGCCAACACACTATAACTCTCCGAACACAGAGTAGCAACGCGCAAGTGATACTTTGGTATCGTGAGCGTAAATAGGCTACGGTAACGGTTTCCCATCAGGTGGACCGTATGCTTGCTTGCCACTCTTGTTGTATAAAAAAAAACATTATTGACATTTATATAGGTTGAATAAATAGTTTTTTTATATATATTTATGAAGGATAATATTGTTTTAGCGACTTTTATTATTATGTATAGGGCTATGGGCAGCAGACGCGAAGACTTGGCTCGCATTAAGGCAGCACGCCCGCTTTGCATACAACACGCAACTGGAGCGGGACAAGGGCCGGTAGAGCATTCTCTTTTTGTTGTAGGTAAGAGGGATTTTAATAGATTACTGATATTTGATTCTACTGATTACAGTATAAATTACACGTGGAAATGAATGATCAATTACCAATATTATTTCCATTACCTCTCCATGGGCTAATTCCCCTTCCTCCCTTGTTTTACTACCGTAATACTCATAAAATGCAATTTTATACATTTCGAAATTCGTGTTCTCTGGTCGGCAAAATTAGGACCCGGAAGTGGAAGGGATGTCGATAGTGCAGCACCGGAAGTTCCCAAACACGAAAAAAGGCGACCAAAAACCGCACGACAGAGACGGAACAGGTATGTAGGCCTTTTTATCCTCATTTAAAGTAAAATATATTTGAATGTTGGTGTAATATAGAAACGTTTTTTAAAGTAACGAGTAACTTACTTTTGCAAATTTTGCGTCAGTCTATAACAATCCTACTATGTATATTTTAAATGCGAAAGTTTGTAAGTATGTATGGATGATATTTGCTCATCACGCCACAAAGACAGATTATTAGCTGGATTAACACAAGCATGTTTTCTTCCAAAAATGAACCTAGATAAAATTATTGAAAAATCGATTTTTTTGACGCGGTTAAACCGCGTGGCACAGCTGGTATTCTTATAAGCAGTCACCCGCCGCGTCTGTATGATCGCGAACACATAAACTACAGAGCGGATTTTCGAACACTCAATAATTAAGACGAAGGTTAAAATGAAGACTTAATTTGTTTTAGTTTTGGGTAGTTGATTGAAATATAACGATTATTGTTGAAAAATTGGAAATAGGGAAATCGCCCGAAAGTTTTCTTTGAAAACACAGCCTGTTCAGATACTACACCATACAAAGCCTAGACGGACACTAATATGTAGTAAAACTCGTTATTTTACACCAGGGTGTCACCGGTCCCGGTAGAAGTGGGCAGTCCATTGGAGCCGTGGGCAACGGCGCCGTTATCACGATTATCGCGTCTCATGCGGTCTTCTAGCGCCTCAACGGCATCACTCGCTTCACAATCTTCGACGGAACTTGGTTTAGACAAATACTGAACATCGCGTAGGTACAAGTATCTACGTCTATGCGGAACTAATTGTTCGTCCTTAGGTAGGGGGAAACCGCGCACATTTTTGCTAAGAGCGGCGTCTCGTGGCGATATTAAACAGTTTTATATATTTATTAAACCATTTTGTCTAGAGCCGCTGGTACATAAGTACCTACTAAACGATTAAACCGCATGTAGTTGACTCCGGCGAGAAGAGTTGAAACTATTTTGTAGAAAACATAGGTACTAACCATATGGTTTATCAAGTAAGACATTAACGATAATATTGTATTACAGTACAGTACGCTGTATACTAGCTATTAATTTAACTGTCTTATAATGTATTTACCTATTCGTATTAAGTGTAAATGAAACAACGTTATTTGATCATAAAGTTTATTCCAACAGCCCTAAAACCCCGTATTGAACTGTAAAACAATATAATAAAGCATAGAAAATGAGAATAAATAAAATCATTTTAAGCAAATAAATGTGACTAGACAAGCGTCCGATGATTGTTCATTAGAATAAAATATATGATTGTTTTCTTTTTCAAAATTATCTTTCATAGTATAACTACACATACTCAGCTTTTACCACATACATATTTCCTACACGCCTTAGAGGAACTGAGCCCCGAAATTGTAAATTGAAAGCCTTTAGAGTAAATGGCAGTTTATTATCTATGTAGTTACAGTGGCTTTAGTTGTTAAAACAGTTTAGGTAGATCACCTAGGCATACCGAATTCAAACCCTATCCATATCTTTTATTCAATCTAAATCCATTGAACAAAATTTACTTCCCTGCAAATAATCATAATTGATAATTGCGTTTTCATGTCATCCATAGACGACAAACAGTAACAGGTATTATAATATGTGGTTGATCACTAACTGATCCCGCATTGCTAGTATTTTTACTAATGAATAACTTACCAAGAAACCGAAGTTTATACCACCTTTTAATATTGTCCTCCGTACAAAATCCGCCTCCGTGTCCAGGATTTTACTATGTCATTAGATATATAAGTATATATATTTACTTTGTGTCTGTTTTTGTGTTTATTGGGCATCTCCCACCTTCAACAGATCGAGACAACGATAAAAGTCACACGAACAATTGGGGACATTGTATACAACATATTAAAAATCAATACACAATAATGTATAAAATTTTACAAAAAAGCAAGCAACCAGAAAAAATACATGTCATCATAAATATGGACCATTGGGGGTGGACTTATACCTGCGACAACCACAACGCCAACCGCCGGCTAGTTGCTGAGGGGCGCATGGAAAGATGGCAGCCTTAACGAAGAAATATGCAAATAATAAACACTACAGAGAACACTGTTGTCACAGTATGCGGTCGTATGATTTCATTATTATTATTACTGATATTTGGTGCTTGATTATACGTTTACTTACAGACACTCCAAGGTGAGGAGTGGTTGGGCATAAAGTTTCTATAATATTTTTATACAGAGTTGTTTCAAAAGATAGATGACGTTGTTATTGTAGAGAGAACAAATAATGTAATAATTGTTCATACTCTTGGAGGAGGATTTCGGTCGGTGGACGTCGGAACTCTCTGTCGCTGCTGTAGTGGACCACGTGGTAAAGTTGTAAGGGCAATATATAAACAAACACATTTAGTGGCAGATTTCAATCAAACACCAAACATCAAAAATGGTCAGTCAAGTTTATATAACTAAAACCTTATTGATATACATAATATGAAAATCGAAATATCAATCAAAATTAATATCATCAAAAAGAAACCATCCTAAAATGGATAAAAAGACACAGTGTGAGAAGCTCAATATGACAACTAACATACATTCAGACAGTTGGTATTATATAGTTTGATTTGAAGTGTATTATAGGGCGACTTACCTCCGGGGACTGTGGAGAGAAACCATAATTATAAATAAAATGAACACAGTGAATCAACATACACTTTATATCTTATCAAATAATACATATGCCGGGACTAGTCCCGTGAACGTACCGAGCGATCTCACATCCTTTTATAATAATTGAACAATTCACAGAGGAATGTAGCTACACTTATTCACTTGATTTCGATTGTAACTATTAGGTTTTAATATGAAAAATACATTTATATGTCGACATTTATTTATGTTATCGAGCTGAAAGAGAGATGGCATTGTGTGCTATGCCTATTCGTAGCCGATGGTGACATGTTAAAGTTTTACGCTAACGTTTTGTGTAAAATGTCAGTTGTGTAGCATAAAACTGTACGCCTGTGTGGTTGAGGTACACGAGTAAATCAAATTGACGCAATAGTGCAACAAATCACTCAATAAGCTACATTTACCTCTGTTTCCTCGCTGCGGCGAAGTAATGCCTCTTTTGCTCTATGTTCTCAACGGCTCTCTATAGCTCCGTCGGATTTTTCCATTTTATCGTTTTAGGCAGTGTGGAATTCTATACTTTTAAACCTGTACAGATCGTTTGTCAATTAAACATTGGCACAAAATATGCAAGCAAATAACAGTACACATTTCCATGTAAATAGTGACAGTATAAAATATTTGGATAATAAAACCACACAGCCGTAAAAACGCAGGGAAAATGTTGTTACTCTAATAAAATGTGAACGCTTCAATCGTTTTGACAATTAACAGTTTATGACGGTCATCCCACAAGAAATAAATGTGTTATAAAACATCCATCTTACACCTCAGTGGATTTGGTAGATAATGAGTGAACATAAGAGGAATTGATATTTTGTTTACGACATTCAGATTGACTGTTCAACCACGCGCGGCTTATCATACGCCGTCGTACATCTAATTTGTAATTACTTTATACTTATTAAAAACACGACAAGTTGAAATATTAAGCATACGAGAATTAATTACTAACATTAATTACCATTATCAAATGCACTTATAGAGATATTTTTTGTAAATTTAAAATTTGGATTCAATTTAGCTTAGTAGAAGATTCTAATCCACAGATTTTAATTAATTTATTTATTGTGGGTGTGAAAGGCCATTTAACCGGCCGGTGTCGACTTAACAGAATAATTTACAATCTACAATGGTTGTGTCGGTACGCAGACCCAGCTCTGTCCGTCGGTCGGCACTCTGCAATCAGAGAAACAAAGGAACATGGCAACATTGATACAATAGGATACATTTGTGGTCCCGAGCAGGCAACCCCGGCACTGGCGAGCCTACATCTGCAACACTACACACACTAGACAATAGTTCAAAGTAAACCATAGCGGTAACTACATGACACTCATATTGAATAGGATCATGCAATTATTTAAACTATTATGTTATACCTATATATGTCAACATTTTAAATGCATAGGATATTGTAATATTGGTTTGTCCTACAAAAACGTTCACTATATTAAAAAAAAATATACATATTTTAAAATTATATGTTGAGACAATTCCACTTAGTCTGAAACTAAGCATAGCTTATAATACTGTGGGATCTAGACGATATGTATACTTATGACGGTAGATGCATAGATAAATACTAGTACTAAAGTACGAATACCAGCTGGAATCTAACCTCTAATCAAGCTTCTAGCTAAGAGCTCGGACCCTAACAGTCAATGAAATATCACTTATCATTTGATGACCAATACCAATAAAAAAGGTGCATGCAATATTGGACAAGCAACATAAATAAGCTTACTGATAAAATATACTGTAAAAATTATCTTAACATTATAAAGTACGCGTCACGTTGTTTGTCCGCAATGGACTCTTAAACTACTGAACCGATTTTAATCAAATTTGCACACCGTTTGCAGATTGATCCAACTTGAAAGATAGGATAGCTTACATCTCAACTTATAGCAATATTATTTTATTGCTAGTTATTTGTCTATTCAGTCAGTCCAAACGATTCTAACAGATGGCGATATCTGTTGACTGGAAGGAAGATAAATATCCAGAGAACCAGAACTACAGTAAAATTTTTTTTTACACAGAACAGCGTTGTTGATATACATAATATTAGTAAATAGTACATATACTAAGATAACACGGTAACGTCAAGCAAATGGATTGAAAAACATTCACAAAATATAACCTGCAAATTACAATGCATTTGCACAAGATTTAACAAGAACGACATATATTTACGTATCATCTAATATCCATGCAAACTGTATAGGGGGGCATATTCAAAACATAAATGTATATACCCAATGTAACAGATCAATATAGTTATATTTTGGGAGGTGCTCTTTACATAGTACATATTTATTTTGATATCTATCAAGTTCAATAATACCAAATTGGTATTCAAGATTTTAGCTTAGTTTCCAACATTTTTATGATAGACCACTTTCATTATACTATAAACAACTCCACAAAATGTTGATCAGTTACACCTACTGGACACCATACCAACTAATATGTTTGTTACAGGAAATAACTACCTGAAAAGCTATAAAGCAACTTTCAATAAGACAACATCAATGTGGACAAGCGAAAGATAATTTTGTACAATAAATGTCAATATTTAAGACCTCTCTGAAGACTGCTGCAGGCTCAAACTAGCGACCCTACATGAGCCCAGGTTAATTCTTCAAAGTTGCTAACTGAACAATGCTCATAAATCAGTGGCCTTAAAGATTGCCAGCCAACTGTACTCGGGGGGACATGAGGAGATACTCATCTGTATCAGGGGTAATATGCCATGAATAGGTGTACTCACGTTCATTGATGGTGGGGGTCGGGCGCCGGCGTAGGTACGCCACCGCTGGGGTAGGGGTAGGGTGCGTACCCGGGGTAAACATTACCCGGGTACATGGGGTACTGCTGGTACTGGCCGCCCATCATGCCCTGCCCAGCCCCAGCAGCCTGCGGCGTGGGCGGCTGCGGCGGCTGGGGCGGCTGCTGCTGCTGTTGCTGCGCGCCCATTGTCGCTCCCGCCTGTAACCACGACCATATTTATTCCTATGATATCAGCTTTCATATATATGAAACAACTGCATATTTCAATCACTAGTTGAAGCACCTTGGTATCAATCATAAAGTATGTTTTCCGTTTTTCAGGTCTGGATTAAGACTATGAAAATTATCGGGATGAAACAAATCGTCGAACCGTTACAGCGTAAAGCGGCTATAAGCATACTGACCCCCAAAGTGGCTCATTTGGAATGGAGGAAAGGGGATTAATGTAATTGAAACCTTAAGATGCGTCGATTGTCCATATCTAGACAATGTATGATTTTATTCTATAAGACAAGTGACAAATGAGTACTTGGTCCACCTGAGGATAAGGGGTTACTGCCGCCTGTAGACTCTTGCAGCACTAAATAAACCTGAGGCTGTTATGATGCCGAATAGTTGTACCTTGAGCTTGATCTGCGCCTCGATGGCCTCGGCCTCCTTGAGCTTGCCGATGCTGCGGTAGTACTCGGCCCACTGCGTGCTGTAGTCGGCGCCGCCCGAGCTGCCAGACTGGCTGCCCACCGGACTACCGCCGCCACTCGCTGATAGCCAACAACTCGTGTTATAATGTACCAATTCACAAAAAACCTATAAAGATCCAAACTAATATTAAAGTGACAGTTTATATGTTTGAATGGGCTAAACTCAGGTAGTTACTAATCGGATTCGATTAATTATTTTTGCATTAGATCAGAGCCCGTTTATTAACTACTAGCTTGCTTTGCCCTTGGATTTTACCTACGCAAAGATTTAATTGCCAGATTTTTTCCCTGGAATAAAACAAATCCTATATATTAACCCAGCTAATAAATCTATTTCAATTTCATCCAATTTCTCTAAGTATCCACAAACACAAACGTTCCCATTAATAATATTCCTAGGATGGGGGCAAAAAAGTAGACGATCCGCCTGCCTGTCGGTGAGCGGACACCACATCCGATAAACTCACCTTGTTGCTGTTGTTGTTGCTGCTGCTGCTGTTGTTGCTGTTGCTGTTGCTGCTGTTGTTGCTTGGCTTGCTGCTCGATAGCCTCGGCCTCATGCATGAGCCCCATCGAGCGGTAGTAGTCGATCCACTGCTGCGAGTAGTCGGGCTGGCCAGTTGCTGGGTTTATTTGCACTTGTTGCTGTACACAATATCATTATTATATTAAACCATCAGTAAGGGTGATGTATATTAAATTTATATTTATGTATGATGAAGAGATTTCCAGGCAAGGCAGGTTACGTTGGTTTGGACATATGGAAAGTAGGAGCAAAGCAAGTTTGATGAAAGATATATATATATACAATGAGAAAGTTCCAACTACCTCGATCAAATCGATCGAACACTTAAGGAACAAGAATACTTGTAAGCGGTGATTATACTGAGTGAATGAGAAGAATGTGGATGAAGCGAAAGATTCTTGAGAACTGACGCCCTGCTCCGTGACGGACTATACGTAATGTATGTATATAATCAATCCATTTATTATATTGATCTAGTTTAATTAGCTCAACCCAACTCCGCATAAAGAAAATTAGACTAAATCTGTTTTCTGATTTCACAGAGGTCTATATAATAGATATATATGTTTCAAGAGAGAACTAGAGCTTTACTCTCAATGCCTGAGACCCCGTGACTGACTCTGTGTAACATTTAAAAGCTGTTGTCTTGCCAGATAGTAATATAAATACGTCACCTGTGACTGTTGTTGCGGGCTGGGTTGGTGCCAGTGGGGGTTGTAACCCCAAGCCCCAGGCCCGCCGGCGCCGCCATAGTAGTCCCCGCCGCCGCCGCCACCGCCGTTGCCGCCACCGTTACCGTTACCGTTGCCATTGCCGTTACCATTCCCGCCCTCGGTGATGAAGTTCACGGGCTGTGCGAGCGAAACAACGTATTACCACCACAAAAAATATCTTAATGTGATTAAATTGTATATTGGCAACGCGGGTGTTGCAACGGTTCATAAGCAGCGGAAATACGTTTTATATAATAATATATTACTCCTATATTTGCTTCTCAGGAATAGATTGATAAAAATAATTCCTTTTTAGATTTAAATAGAGAGGCTATATAGAAATCATGCTTTACGCGGATGAAACTGAGTCCAGCTAGTATGCAGCGATAGTAGAAAACGAACTTACCACGCCAACTTTCTCCATGATGATGCGCTTGCAATGGTCGACGGCTTCCGGGTGTCCGCGGATGAAGAAGGTGCGGTTGTTGCGGTCAGCGCCCTGCGCGCGCCGGTCCAACTCGCAGTGGGCCCCGGACTGCGCGTTGATCTGCTTTATCACTTCCCCGCCTGTACACAACCAACTCAGTTATAAGGACGCGCCAATCGTAACAACCATTCCGAAGAGCAAGCAAGTAATGTAATAATTTTCGCAAATTAACTGATTGCTTCCCTCACTAATACTGGTAATTCTATAAGTGTTAAAATGCAATATCTTCTCCTATTTTTTATATATCTTGTTTCTGCTATTGAATATCAGTAAATTATATTGTTTGGTCATTGTTCTAATTGTATAAGAAATTATTGTGAGATAGATACATTTGCGAAGCCTCTATAGACTATGGTAACCGCTCACCATTAGGCAAGCTTATTTGCCATATGGCTTTCTGTACGGTGGTATAGCCCAGTTACCTCTGCCAATGATGAGGCCGCACTTGGTGTTGGAGACAGTGAACGTGACGCGAGTCTCGGGGGACTCTTGCCACTGCTGGTAGTCTCCGCGGTCGCCGTTCCTCTGGCTTGAACCGCCGCGACCACGACTCGACCGTGTCTCTTGCTCGCGCCTCTGTATAAATACATTTCTCAATTATCAATAACATGTAAATATTAAGTAAACGAAAATGTGCAAAATTTTAACGGCGATGGACTCGCTTACTAATACGTAGGCCTGCACCCAAAATATATGTCTCCGACTAAAAGTGGGCGTGTGGCACACCTCTGCCGAGTCCTTCAGTGAAAAGGTGATATACATATTGAAAATGTTCATCATCTTACTATATTATAATTATGATTAACTTTCAATATCCATATTCTCTATACTACACCAGAAATTAGACATGCCCAAAATTTGTAGTCAGCTGGTAATATGCCAGGTTGTGACAATAGTACTCACATTTACACTTGAGATGAGATCTTCAATCATCTGCCGAGCCTGATCTACTTGATGAGGTTTTCCTTGTAGGTAGCACCTGTCATAGATAATGAAGGATATACCATAGATAAAGAGAGCATCGATCGAAAAAGAATCGAGCATATATCGAAGTACCGTGATTTGTCACATCACAAGTTTAGTGAAAATCATGAGGAACCCGAATATGTCTGAGAGTAGATTCATAGACAGGTGTGAGATAATGTCTGATACCCAGCATTTATCACATGGGCACTTTGATATCTCTTGCTTTCACTAAAGATTGCATATACATTGCAAAGATAGATTGATGTGCAGTTTGCACTGGCCTTGAATTTGAAATTAATACAATTGTAAGTAAATCATAAGTTGGTCTGTAATTATTTGTTTACCTCTTATCCCCCGGTCCGTCATCCCTCTCTTGATGAAACTGAACCCTGCATCCAGTCTCAGCCTGAATCTTCTTAATCATTTCGCCTCCGCGGCCGATCACCACACCCACTGCTACTTTAGGCACCAATACCTAACAAACATGGAATATAAATGTGGTTCAACAAATGGACTTTATTACTAAGAACAGTTGAGTGTGTGTCTCTCAAGGAACTGATAAACCAAAAACCCCTAATCAGTTCTTTGAGGGAAACTGAAATAGGAAAGGTAACAGTGATATTTCAGAAAAACTAATACCCCAAAAATTTCAATAACGAGTTAAACTAGGCAACAAAAGCTAGTTGTAGCATGAGTGGTGGCCACACATGAGCTCACTTCTACTACAATTCTTACTTTCATATTTCTTGCCATTATAAGTGTTAGCATTGTTATAAAAGAATATACCACTAAGGTGGCAAACTGCCTTCAGGCCCTCTTGATGGTAAGCAATGGACCACATGGACACTTGCAACACCAAGGGATTCCCTCACTCGCTTCAGACCTTGCAAAAATCTGAACTCCGTTATGTACTCTAGGAAACCTCAATAGAGATTTCTTTCACACCCTGAGGGCACACGAAAAACTACTTTGAAGCAGCACATTTTCAGATTCCAAAGTATGGTAAATAAGTCTTACCTCAGTGGAATTGGTAGCGAGTCCATTGCCCTGTTCCTGCGGCGAGTAGGGGTCATCATACTGCCTCTGGCCACCTCCACCCTGCTGCATGTCCTTCTCAGCTAGCAGTTCATAGACCAACTGCTTTGCATGTTCAACTTTTTGCTGGTCTCCAGAGATTCGGAGCGGTTTCTCCTGGGCACAATAAATAGTGCTTTGAATAATCATGCCCTTTTTCTTCTGTTCAGCTTCTCATAATCAATGTCAATCATTTATTACTTAATACTTAAAAGTTGGCTTCAGACGTGAGCTGCCGACGGCGGATTCGAATCTCTGAACTTTTATTTGTTTACAACTTTTTAATAATATAATAATATATCCTCACGCCTTCCCACAAGGGTCCCCGAAGGGGTAGGCAGAGGTGTATAGATAATACCCACACACCCACTTTCCGCCAGATGTATATTAGGTGCCAACGTGACAGATGGCGAATCCATCGCCGTTACTCAAGCATGACTATTACATACGCCTTTTGAATTTCTTCTCATACGTATGCAGGTTTCCTCTCGATCTTTTCCTTCACCGTAAAGCTCGTGGTGTGACTAATCACTGTACTTAAGTTCAGAAAAACTCATTGGTACAGTCGGGATTCGAACTCGCGACCTTTGCGTCGCAGGCAACTGCTCGAACCACTCGGCCACCACGGCTTTTTTAATATTAATAATAAACTTTTAAATTAATAATATTTATATGATGTCTGAAGAATGACATTGGACCTCTTAACTTTTTGTACTGCCTGATAGTAATTGGTGACCATTTGCTTTAGGGACTAGCAATACCAAATGCCATTCTATCATAGATCTGTGGATTTACCTTGATATGCTATTGCAGTCATAATTTAAGCATTACATAAATGTGTACCATTTGCACTCTTGAATAATGCATGTAAAACACACCATGCAGGTAAAGAAAATGTGTTACTATCAATACTCACATATTCAGTGTTGGGTCCATCCTGTATAACCACCATTTTGGCCCCAGACTGTTCTTGCAGTTGCTTGATGGTCTTCCCATTCTTTCCGATGATGAGGCCCACCTTGGGCCCAGGAAGCATGATCTCTTCCTAACAAAATTAAACATTTAATAAATATTAAAATTGAGATTGTCCATCAAAAACATACCTTCACACTAACAGACACACCAAAGCTTAAATAAAAAGCAAATATTGACCAAATACATGAAGCTTAAAAATATATCCAATAAATGAATTATATAAGTTTATGAGGTAATTATATAAATAACAGTTTCTATTGTGAAAACACATTACTCTTTCGTGAAATTACTGGGTATAATAGTTTAAACAACGAATTTCTCGTGATGACCAGGACAGTGCAGGACCACGAGGAACTAACTCTGGGCTGTAACATGACGCTTACCATACAAAATCTTGAAAATTATTGACAGTGAACCTTGAACCTTATTTGAGCTATGTTTAAGGCACATACCATAGCAGCAAGCCCCCCACTCCTGGGCAAAGGTGGCATACCACCACCGCCACCACCACCTTGGCTGTCTTGATGCTGCGGGGCGTTCTCTCTTCCGCGATGATTTACTATCTGGTTCACTAGCTCCCTATATACAGAAGAAGAGGTTTCAATGCACTGTTGTAGCAACACTAATATATGTTCTTTTATCATTGATGCTGTAGTAATGAGATATTCAAAAGTCTGAGGCCTGAAATATTTCGTATGAAATGACTATGGCTTTTGATTGATAAAATGTGTATATATTTAGTAACAAATTATGGTTTCTCAGAAATTACACATGGATTCTTTTTATATATCTGGATAAGTTAGGCCAGTCTTCAAATGTTTTGACTTCGAGTTAGGAAGGTCTATGCCTACTTAAGTAGACTAATGCCTAGCTCGAAACTGAAACGGCACTTATAATGTCATTTCACTCACTTACAGACCAATTAGCTTGCTCCAAGAGGATGGATGGATGGATTGTTAATTAAAAAATATTCCTCTTTAAAGGTACTTTCAAAAATGTTGTCTCTATGCTAATTTGAATACCAAAGTACACAATAGATATTGAATATCTTTAAGTTAAATTGTATTGATAAACATATTTAGATAGACTTAGTAACAAAAATGTATGCAACTGTTCTCTGGAGGCAATTGTGTGAGAACTGCAGGAGGTCTGGTAGGAGTTTTGTTCAAAGGAGAGAGTAATATCATATTCGCCTTAGCAGTTACCTTAGTTCTGCGTCGTTGAGACTATGGATGCTGCACGGTATGCAGGGAAATAATGTGACATATTAAATGTATCATCCTATGCACTGAAAGATACTGAACAATTTAGATGATATTGGAAATTGAAAGTATTTTGGTAATTAATAGTATACACCCAGAAAGAAAAAGTTTAAATAGTTTTTCTCTGTGTCGCAACACTACCTTATACAAATTCGTAAGTTATTTCCTTCTACCTACCCAGTTAGACACTGGGCGTAAAATTCTTCTTTTTCTTTTCTTAAGCATTTTTTTTAAATTGGTACCAGTATAAAACTAAGTGAGAGGTTTTTATCATGCCCCTGAAGTATCGGTATACACATTAGTAACAAAATGTTCAGTTATCCCTATTAAAATATGTATGATATTTCGCTTGTTGTTTGCCTCTAACTGTAACTGTAAAAGCTCAGATTTGTATCCAAGCGTGTAAGATGCAAACTGAAGTGTAATTTTAAGGTTTTTATTTTAGTATTTTTATATCATACGGCCGTATAGTAAAATCCACCGATTGAAAGAACATGAAACAAGATACGTAAATTCAACTTCCCACAATATAGAAAAAAACATATTTAGAATTAAAATGTGTTGATAAATGAAGGCAGATTTTACTAGCAGCTGTGACTTATTGAAACATTTATCACAACACCAATAAAAACTGAATACATACACAGAAAAGCACCTAGAACCCAACGAACATATTTTTTTTTGTTTCAATTCTTGGGATGGTTAACTATGAACTTTCGAGTGCCAATTCAGGTGTTTTAAGATTTTTTTCTCACGCGGAATAGGTAATAGGGGCCGACCTATTTCAGAAGACTTGATACTAACTAATACGACTAATAATATAAACGCGAAAGTAGCTCAGTCTGTCTGTCTACGTTTTAACAGCTAACCATTCAATAGATATTATAAAATGTTGCATACTTATTTTCATGGACAAGGGCTTCTGTTATAATAAAAATACTGTTTCTGTTGGATCATAGCTATTGGCTGACTACATATCATATTTACCGTGTTAGAATGTCGTTTATTAATTTTGTTCGATATTTTAATCTTTAACGTCCATGTGCCCAAATCGAAAATTTCGTTTGCCATCCCAACAAGAAGTCAAGTTCTGTTTCCAGCCACTAAGCAGTGGCGGATTTACATATCTGCCGCCACAAGGTTATTCGAATTTTACCTACCCATAGAACAACATGTCACTCTAGTTCACAATAATACTCATTATGTTGTATTGAAATAGAAATATAAAAAACATTGCCCCTAAGTTCTGTCACCCTAGTATCCGCAGCATCAGCCCACTCAACCTGCTGGTAAATCCGCCACTGCCGCTAAGTTAAGATGCCAATGACGATCACCATCATCAAACAAGCTAGGATGATGATGAACAAAACTCACACAAGACCCCCTTTTTATGCGGTAATTGTAAATTAAAAGTTCACAGGACAACATAAATATTCTTAAGACATTAAAATCTACATACTTAGCCCTTTGTATTGATTCCCTGGAGCCAGTGAGTGTACAAAGACGGTCAGGTTGGCCGCCAGCGTCCGGAGCCATTTGGATTTTGCAACCGGACTCAGCCTGAAGGCGGGTGATCTGTTCGCCGCCGCGTCCTATTACTGTGGGAATATTGGTTAAGTATTGTCCAAAAACATTTTGGGTACAACCCATCATAAACATTGTGCACAATAGTGTGCCCCTTAAAACAAAAGCCATGATGGGCGAGCGGTTTGTGAAGTTGTATGCAACGCACAGATTGCAAGTCGAACCCCAGATTGTACAAATGAGTCTTTCTGACCCAAAGTACAGTATGTAAGCACTCGCTGACACCTAAGTATATGCGGCCTAATAAACGAGGGTGTTGTTACCCCCCTGCCAACTCTTCTGGAAACCTTCAGGGTTATATACATTTTTTTATAATATTTTGCTTAATTTACATTACATGTATAATTTTTGTTGCATTTGTTTTATTTAAAATCAAGAAAAGTGCTAACCAACCCGCTATTAAGCAGTTAGAAGTATGTAAGAAAATAACAATACTCCAGACGTCGTAAAACTAAACTTCTAAAACACTAACCATGCATCAGGAGTTTTTTACCCCTACAAACGACAATACTTATATCAAGACATCCAATACTCGTAATCTGTGTCTCCTCTGTTCATTTACGTCACAAGTGCACTGACGCCTTGGACGGGATGCAACTATATGCTACGGAAGCATGCATTTATCGGGGATCTTACATCTGTCAAAGATACTTGTAACGTCCCTGGGGCACAAAGTTTGTTGTGAAGCTCGGTAAGAATAAGCATCAGGAAAAATTTTTTTTTAGTAGTACTGTTGCTAAAATACGTGAAGCATCTAGTTGAGTGACTTTCACTTATTGTGTGCATATATCAAGGTCAGAGGCAATGATTGGCCATTGTTAGTACAGTTGGTTCTGTCCCTGCTTTCTGTGTTAAAGAACTATATGGATATATAATTGATTATAAGTAGAGTCTGGAAGTATGAAAATTAAAGCTATGTATATAAATAACAAGGGACAATTTCATTTACTAGTCCAGGCCACTAGAGTAGGTCGCGCTCAAATATTTGTACTGGATCCCTACACCACTCAACCAATAATTTGTACTTACTAAGTCCAACCATCTTGTCAGGCACTCTAATGTATTCATTTATGGTCTGGTCAGTCATGAGACCAGGAGGCCCTCCAACTGGAGGGCCTCCGTTTCCACCGGGCGCTCCAATGCGTGCTGCGGCCGCCGCCGCCGCTGCCGCTGCGGCTGCTTGTCCACTGCATAACAAACGAAAATGCATTTATTTATAAATAAATAACTTTGGACATTTCCACACAAATGACATAGTCCCAAATTAAGCCAAGCTTTTATTTATATGTATGAAAACATAACAGAGTAAGAATATGCAGGTTCATCACTCAAATATCAGCTCTCAGTAGGAATTGAGCTCTGTCCAATAGACCAGACAGCCATCTGAACCTTAATGAGATTAAAATTATAATTGTTGTTATTGTAAATTAAGTACATAAATTTAGATGTATATTTGTATGCTTATAAGCATACAATGGTTTACCATCAACTAATGCCATATAAGGCAAAGGCTTATTAGAAGTTATCTTGAAACAATCAATGTTTTAGTGCTGGAGTTATAAGCTATAATATATGAATGTGCTATGTAATGTGCAATGTAATAAGTGCAAAATGTAATGTATGTTAGTAAATGAAAGCTTCCTGTATGTGCAAAACACATGTGTACTAGTGTTACACAAAGTATAACTTGTATACAATACAGATAAAGCCAGAAAGATAAGGTTTTGTACAATATGTAGAGGTATGCATACTCGTTATGAAGGTCAATGCCCCTAACTAACCACAAGAAACACTATCATATCTAGGCCCTTTAGTTATTATCAATAGGCATGTGTTCACATGTTAAAACATACTAATGGGTGTCCAGTTATGTGTTTTTTAACATGTGTTCAGGCAAAAGTGCTCTAAATAAATAAAATGGGCATAGCACTATTCAACCATACATAGATTTATTTCAAAGCCCTATAGTTGCATTCATAGCATAAGTACTATAATAGAATAACAAAGACATACAAATGTAATAATGTTTTGCACTATGCAGTTAGCACAATCATTAAATGTATGTTTAAGAAGTTTCATGCATGGAGGGACAGATTACACACAGAGAGTAGGGTAAGGTTGTAGACTACTCCCTGTGTACATGACGCTATGAACATTTGGAAATAGAAATTTTGCAGATATATAGTTTATAACTATCCATAATAAACTGGGTATCTAATGCAAAAACAAATCAAATCTGTCTTTCTTGCGATTAGCATATTCTTTATTAAGTCTAGAAAGTCTTTATATCATTACAGATCATAACTCAGCCAACTGAATCAGCTGAATACATTTCCGAAATTGTACTAACTACAAATCAATTTGGTGAAAAAAACCTGGAATATTCCAATTTACATGATAAAGATATACACACCTCATTGATTGTTGTGGTTGATAAGGAGGTTCTACTGATGCCAATTTCTTTGGAGTTGGTTCTGGTCCGTCTTCCAAGGGTCTCTTACTACCACCGCCTTCGAGTTTAGCAGCAACCTAAGACACCATATAAGGAAAATTTGGAAAACCTACTACAATCATGCTACTTTAACAATGATACAATTTCAAAGATGCTGGATATTGATTAATTTCCTGTCAAACATGTCGCAATTTGCGTTATGATTATACAAAACAAAGGAACCCACAATGATACGTTCATAAAATAAAACATTTTTTTTTCACGATTTATGGAGGTTCGCGCCGTTTCGACGTTATGTCACGTATACCCAGTAATTTGCACTTGAATGTATTTCAATAAATCATGGTGAAATGAGGCGATGACAATTTTGTTTGCTCTGTATCTGACATATTACTAATTAGAATTCAATTACTACACCACGGGAATTTGCAATCAATAAGTAGGTTAGGTAAAAGAAACGCACTTACGTTGCGTCGTCGACATAGTATATATTCGCGCAAAAGAGGGTGGATTGATAAATAGAGCAACCATAATGTCCACAACGAAGGTACAAACACAAAATTTAACGGTAAATAACACGTAAATGTGACAGAGATGAGACATTGAAGTTACGCTTACCAATCTAGCACGTTGTACAGCAGCCGCAAATCCCGCCGTTTGGCTATTATTTTGAAGCGTAGCCATAGAAGAATACTCGCTCATGTTTGTTAAACACTATACATTCAGGCTTGTAATACGCCAGCCATTAATATGGATCTAAGAGATCCAAAAACTGCGATGAGTTTCTCTCGCAAACTTGCGAGTCGCGAGAAAGACGCGAACCACAAACAAGACAGACTTAAAAACAAAATGTCGCTCTACATAAAAAAACGCGTCGTGTACCACACAGTTAATCTAATATTAAACCAATATCATACATACTTATTATGGGTATAATTAAAAATGAAAAACAGTTTATTTCTTGTTATGAGAATTGTCATTTAAATAAAAATACAATGTTTTATAAGCACAATTGTCTTTGCCCTTTGGTTTGTACTTGTGTGTATGAAACAAAACGTTTTATTATTTTCATAAGTAATATTATTCTGTTAAATATTATAAAATAGTACTCAAAAATTGATTATATATTTTATGAAGTGAGTTCTGAGAACATTAATAATTCATAGTTTATATTTATCTGCAAAAGTGAAGGCTAAGAACGATTTCAAACTTTTATTATAGCTTAGCTTAATAAACTCGATACCTATTAATGTACAATACATTTTAATAAAAGTTTTATTCTAGTGTATTGTACTAAAATAGGTATCATATTTCTTAAATATAATTCGATGACATTATTTTTAATGTACTCAGAATGTATAATATAATAAAACATCTATTTATTCAAAATGAGTAATTATGGGATTGCATTCTGCTCGTAATACACTGCTGCTGTTGTGAGCGAAACGAAACGTTTTAACTTTTTTCTTATGTTATGGGTGCGTGCATTTGTGTTGTCCGGTGTTTGAAGACGCTTGGAATTCGCTTTCAATTTCTTCGTAGGAAAAATGTCGGGTGATACCGATAAAGCGAAAATCAGTGACAATCAGGTATAGTTGTGAAATATGTTTTCGTATTAATTTTCCTCGTAACTGTGTGCGTCTAATAAGAACAATTTCAGTTGTGAAGTGGTGTTATTTCCGTGTTATATCACAAATGTTTGCCTGCGTCTCAACATGGCTGACAGAACGTTTGCTTCCCGCTAAAAGCGGGAACTACGCCACGGAGGGTTGTGATATCAGTCAATATATCGCATTAAAAACTGTGAATGCCATCTCAATCAGTTAAGGGAACTGATTCTAATGGGATATTTTTCCTGAATTCGCATATAATCGCCACCCCCGCCCCTTTGCATTTCGTTGCAGGGCCTTTGTTAATGTGCACGATGTTATATGACATTGATGTAAAATCGTCTGACCTTGATATTTGGTTTCTTGTGATAATTCAATTTTAGAGGCAGCGTGATATGTTGTCAATCCACCGAACCGTTGCCTCGCGCCTCATTATTTACGCTTGGAACTTACCCAGCGATGTAAATAAAACATGGTATCCTTATGGGTCTTTATTGCTGACCTCTTTTAATTTCTTACAGGAAGTTTTATGTCTAAACGATTATGGCGTTCATAAAGCGATGGGAATAAAAAAATACGATACTTGTTACTAAGTCGACGAATGTATTGAATATTCCCTTCGTTTAATGCACGCACACACACATCTAAACAACTATATGTACACAGCTGTATAGATAGTCTATAATGTATGGTAGTATTGGTGAGGAGTACTGTAATGTGTGACTTAAGTCGTAGTACCTAAGGTGTTTATTTTAATGGCGTCTGATATACAGTGACGCTAAGTTCGCCAATAGAATAGTATTTCTATTTGCTAATTTTGGTAATAGTAATGGAGGCAAAATGTTCATGCTGACATTTCAATAATCATATAGAAATGTATTTTGCCCGACCGAAATTATTTTAATTTACCGATTAACGAGAAAAAAAATTAGTACATACCTGTTAACCTTAAAAATTATTTGCCTATGTGTTGTCCTTGAGAGCTCACCTAACCTATCACGCTTAACAGTATCTTTTGTGACCGACTAAAACTATAAATCGATAACAGTATTAGAGAAGAAATGAAATTGACAATTAACACAGTCATTTTTATGTTTATCTACCTTGCTTATTAGATATGGCGTATTAGAATTTGAACAATTGCAACTTTTCCCGCTGTTTCCATAAAGTTATATTTTCACCAAAAATATGGTCGTCGATTTATGGCCATGGCATATGGCGGCTTTGGTTTTGTCAAGGTTCCAATTTCAATCATATATGTTCTCTTACTCGTTCTCCGCTTTTAATCCTTGATTATCTCAATTTTATAAATACGTACGTATTGTTGCTCGCCTTAATCTTTGCGCGCCGGTTATCTGTTGAAAGCCAAAACATAACTTACACAAGACATTTCCAAGTCACACTTTCACCTTGGTACGCGGTCGTGATTGTGTATGGTCTTCTGTGTCCAGTCTCTTCTAGTGTTTATCGTTATGTCCTCAAATGGTTGGTTGAAGGTGTAATGACAACCACTCATAAAGCGCACCTAAGTCTGCTAGAATTACCGTAACAGCGGAGCTTATGTATGTGGATGTTAAAAATAAAATCAAAGAAATGTATGAATTGTGTGTAAGATGAGACGGCTGGGAATACGAACAAGAAATTACTAGCGCGGAGTCCAAAACATACGTCTTATGAACAAGACGATGAAGAGGGTTACGTTCCGAAGTGTGCACTTTCGTGTGGCGTGGATTTTGCGAGTTTCCTCTTAAACTTTTTCTACCAGACCAGCACAAGTCCCTAGTGAACCTGCAACGCTCTATTTCTTTCTATTTCTCAGCCTTCAGTTTCTCACTTGTTCGGATAGGTAGTAAAAGTTTCCGGAACTAACGCATCGAGAGACATTAAAAAAACAAGAAATTAATATAAAAAAAAAAAATCTATTATTGATATTATTCACATTTCCAATATCCCAACATCCTCTAAGAAGTTCAAGTATGAGACTTTATAATGTAATGTCAAATTATACGACTTCAATGTGCATGATTACCGTGATAACGAGTCCGTTAATTCTGCCTATTATCCCATCCGAGTACCCCCGAGGAACTTTCCAATCATCATACCTTTCCGATGTAAC
>JACCPG010000003.1:28974-55838 GCA_016069955.1 Drepana arcuata
AAAAAGTTAAATTGCCCATAACACGATCGCAGCGCCATCTATCGGGTCCAATTGTGAATCTAAACCATTCTCGACTCTATCTGTTAGAATCGCTTGGAGCTAACAGATAATTGTGACAGTCAAATAACAGACAAATAATTTGCAATAGAATAATATTGCGACTATAAATTGAGATGTAAGCTACCCTATTATTCAAGTTGGATCAAACTGCACACGGTGTGCAAATTTGTTTAAAATCGGTTAAGTAGTTTAGGAGTTCATCGCGGACAAACAACGTGACGCGTAATTTATATTTATTAAGAAGAAGATTATCCAGGCAAAGTTAATGCTTACCACACTGTCCTGATCACCCGATGGCGGCGCGAATTTAAAACTACGTTTAATAAACTAGCTATGTACATATATGATATGTCATCTATTACGTTGACCCCTATAATCCTTACTAATATTATAAATGTGAATGTAAGTTTGTTTGTTACGCTTTCACGTAAAAACTACTGAACCGATCATCATAGAACTTTGTACACATAGTCTTGGAGGTATTAGAAGTAACATAGGATACTATTTATTTAAAAAAAAAAACATTTTTACGAAACATAAAAGAAGCCGTCCACGCCGACGAAGTCGCGGGTACAGCTAGTTATGTATATTGTTTTGATGACAAGAAGATGCTATTACATGTTGTCTACCACTTCAGGCGTGAACTCAATGTTAGGCGTGATAGTATCGTGTTTTTACCCTCTATTATAATGTATCCTTCAGTAAAGATTAACCTATTATTTTAATATTTCGCTTTATCGTTCTTAGCTGTAAAGAGAGTGTAGAAAATTGACAGAGTATTATAATTAATGTGGGTTTTACCGTGAAGCGGGGCGCTCGCTCGTTGGTGGGTATCTTTTTATTAAACACGGAGTTTATTTCAACACAATTGTGGCCAAAATCGTCATAGTGAAGAGAAATTGAAATAAATTTGGCTATATGCACGTTTTAATTGTTATTTATGATGATTTGGGATTATGTTGGTCAGTTACATTGGTCATTTATAAAACAATTGTCGTTATTCATCGCTTTGCTTTTTGGTTGGTGTGTGTGTGTGAAAACGTGGCGACTCTATACTTAAAAAATTGCATGTGCCTTTTTTATACTTTATTTTTATTCAATCACTAATGTTTACAATTTTTTGTCACTAACTAAGCTAATATATTAACAGTGCTGTTCAATCAATATATTTATAGAAGCTAAGTGTTACGTTTTTCACGTAATATATACGAAGTTTATAAGAGGCATGTGTTTGTTTGTCACTCAGGTGATTCCAAGTCTGCTACCGCCAACGGCAAGGATGACGCGCCGCCGGATGACTCCAAAGATGAGAAGAGGGACGTAAAGGCGGATGCGGATACTAAAAAGGTTGGGCATATTTTTTTATCTTTTTATTTCAAAAATGCTATAAACAAGGTCATTCTTATTATTCGTTATAATTATAGCAAAAAACAGCATATATATATATTTGCTGTTAAGTTTGGCAAATAATAAAAGGAATTAGAAAAGTATTGCTTTATTAAAACATACATTCCTAACGTTGACCATTACAAAATATACCAGTGTATATAACAAAATATATATTGTAAATATTATGTCTGCACATCATAAAATAAGTCCTCCGCTGCGTCTGTCTCTCTGTTCGCGATACTACTGAACGGTTTATCTTGCGGTTTTCAGTATTATACCAAGTGATTCACACGGAGGTATATTATAAGTACAATTCGTTATGGTTTTGTGTAAATTGGTTGGAATAAGCTGATACGACCTAATAAAACACGTAGGCAAAATAATATATAACCTTGGGAACACGGGGCGGGTCGATATTAGTCAATATACAGACTACAGATTTATTATATGTAAAGAATTTGGTGTAAAATATGTGTGAATTAGTTGCAACTAGGGTTAGTAGTTATTAAAATATTTTTTAAAATTACTTTAAGTAGGTGTTTTTCAACTCGGAAGTTCCTCAAATATAAAAAAATAAAAGTAGTACAATTGGTATAGATCACCACGCTAATCACCTATGTTTCATCTCGTCACCTTTCACTGATGTTATACTTGGGCACCCAAAAATTTTGCTACGCACGGAATCAAACTTGCTACCATTGGTGTCACTACGGCACTAACCTCTTATGCAATATGCACAACCTTGATATTTCTTTAGCCCAGACATAGTCATTTATAACTTGTTTATTGAATTCATAATATAGGTATAGTCGCGTTCATTAACTTCAGCAAAATAATTTTGAGAATATAAAACGGAAGCTAGACATAAATTGTGGGGTGACGTCAGACCTATTCACAAACTGGATCGCTTTATTTATTTAGTTGATTTTAAACCACGCTTTAATTACTTATTTTTATAGCCTCACGCCTTCCCATAAGGGTCCCCGAAGGGGTAGGCAGAGGTGTATAGGTAATACCCATACACACACTTTCCACCAGAGATATATTTTAGGTGCCAACGTGACAGATGGCGAGTCCATCGCCGTTACTCAAGCACAACTATACATACGCCTTTGAATTGCTTCTCAGACGTATGCAGGTTTCTTCTCGATGTTTTCCTTCACCGTAAAGCCCGTGGTGTACTTAAGTTCTGAAAAACTCATTGGTACAGTCGAGATTCGAATTTGCGATCTTTGTGTCGCAGGCAATTACTCGAACCACTCGGCCACCACGGCTTATTTTTTGCGTTACGCCTTTGTTTATACCACGAGCTTAACGCTGACGGAAAACATCAAAGGAAACCTACACACGAGAAGGAATTCAAAGGCGGACTCGCCACGTGTCAAATTTACACCTACGTGGAAAGAGTGGAGTTATACGCAGTTATAAGACGAGAGAGTTTTATAGCAAGCGTCCATATGCGTCGATAACCGCTTACTATCATACGGGCCCGCATGCTTGTTTGACGCTAATTTTAAGCCGTTGTGCACACCCTGATCTTCAGGTTTAGACAGTCGTTGAGTTAAGATTATAGAGCATATTGCGACTGGCATACATATATCAATTAATATATCTCCATTTCTTCCCACAAAGGGTTTAGACAGAGGTATATTAGAGAGTGCCAACGTTAAAACCGTCCGTCGCTGTTTGTAAGTTTCCTCTCGATGTTTTTCTCGACATAAATCTCGTGGTGTATTACTGTAATAATCACTGTAGGTAGGAAAAATCCGTTGGTAAAATCGGAATTTGAAAAGAAAAAACGGTTTCGAACAACCTCACCCCCACGGTGCGGTCCCCACGACTCTCACTGGCATACACAAGTGGTCAAATAAGGTTTTTATTAACATTTTTATTTATATTCAGGAAGAAAATGGCGAGACACATGACGATGATGAAAAGGATGAAGTAAAGCCGAATGACAAGGCAGCTAAGAAACCAGCACCCAAGAAGAAACCCAAGAAAGAAGTAAGTACCAACTGGATATAAGTTGCAAATATACATATAGTGCAGCCATTACAAGTACATATGTAAAACGTGCAGAACTACACGACACGGGGCATCTTGGAATACTATCATAGCATACACGTGTGACAGTAAACATATTCTTGGAGGGTCAGATGTCGGTCCAAAGTTAGAATAAGGTATAATTGTATTTTATTTAAAATGCTTAATATGTAAGTGTTTTGAAATAAATTATATTATGAGTTGACAAAAATACACATTTATCATTAATTCTAAGGTGTTGAGTTGCTTAGAAAAGCGGTATACAAAGAAACATGATTAAATTTGAGCTAAACTGTCGTATACTCGTAATAAAGTATTTATTTATTGATGATTGAGTGAGGTCTGGCGCCCTACTGGCTTCTGCATATCCCGTGAGGATTGCGTGATGTTATAGATACATAGATTTTTATATACGGGTATAATTCCTCTAGATGCGCCGCTCTTAGGAGACGAATAAGGTATATTTTTAAATATACCGCGTAAATAAAGCGCGTGAAACAGCGGAACACAGATTGTCAACCTTATTAAAAATGCTATTTTATGGGTAGTTTTTTTATCTGGAATAAAATATGTGTTTTAATCCTAGATGGATAATCTATCTCTGTGCCAAATTTCACCCAATTTCGTTCAGTCATTCTGGAGTGATATTATATTTAGTATTGAGTAATCTTATACGGCTATTATATTAAAGCTATGATATACTAATTCATATACTTGTGTTTAGGACACTGAGGAAGAGGAAGAAGATGAAGAGGAAGAAGAGGAGGAGGACGAGGAAGGTGATGAGGGTGACGAGGAAGAGGCTAAGCCTAAAGAAAAGTAAGGCATTGGTCTTTTTACTATAAATTCAACTAGGAGTAAATCCTAGTTGATGATCGGCTTTTAGTTTTATGTTTGTTATTAGAGAACATAATGCATTATACTATCGAATTACCTGGTGCGACCTACCTAGTATCTTGGAAACCTTTTTGAGACTATTTATTACGTCGAAGGCTTAGTTGCCGAGTGATTCGAGTAGTTGCTTGCGACACAAAGATCGAATCCTGACTGTACCAAAGGAGTTTTCTGAACTTAACTTCAGTGATTAGTCACACCACGAGCTTTTATGGTGAAGGAAAACATCGAGAGCAAACCTGCATACGTCGGAGAAGCAATTCAAAGGCGTATGTGTTTAAACTTACTTGAGTAACGGCGATGAACTCGCCATCTGTGGGTTCTACTTTTACACCTCTGCCTAACTTTTGGTATATACATACATATTGTAATGTTTGATACAGAGTGAAGAAGCCAGCGAAGAAGGCAAAGGAGGGAGATGATGAGGGCGAGGACGAGGAGGGGGAGGAGGAGGAGGAGGAAGAGGAAGAAGAGGAGGAAGAGGAGGAAGCGCCTAAACCCAAGCCTAAAAAAGAGGTGAGTACATTTTAGTGTAATACTCTTAAAACAAGCCCACAGCCTACCTTATAATAAGCGCTTACTAAAAGCCTAAAGATGCCGCCAGCGATATGAAAGCCCTGAACTTTTACTTGTATGTCATGATATCCTTAAAATATCACAACATATTATGAAACAAGCCCTACGCCGTGTCTCTTTGACTATTCGCGATGAACTGAAAAACCGCTGAACGGATTTGTATGCGGTTTTTATCAATAATATATTATTAATTACATACATACATATCATCACCCAAGTCCCTAACGGGGTAGGCAGAGAGTATAGAGCGCCAGTTCTCTCTAGACTTTTACATACCTCTTTCGCTTCGTCCACATTCATATTATTAATTCATTGGTATATATCTTGCTTTCTGAAGATTTTGTGTAATTTGGTTGAAATATGACGATAATTGTTGAGGATTCTGAAAGAGTCAAATTGACGTCAAGTCAAATAGATATTATCGAAAACACTTTCTTTTCACTTTTTTTTTCTAATTACACAACATTATGTATGTATCCGTGATAGTTGCATATTATAATGTTTTAAGCTTAATTAAATATATGCTAATTAAATATATGTGAACACCGTCCAGCCCACGGAGCCTCCGGTGCCACTTCCAGCAGGCAAGGGTATTCCACTGGGCCACATCAGCAACGTGGAAGTGTCATTATCGCGGTTCAAGACTCAGGATCAGAAGCTACTGCATCAATATCTGTATGGGGTGAGTGCCCCTATATTGCTTACTTGCTCTGCACGCGGTTTCACTTGCCTACAATTTTATATCATTGGCAGTTTTTTTTAATAACATGTATATTCATAATTCATGTAATGTACAATTGTTTTGTTGAATTTTACCCAATTCTGTTCAGCAGTTCAGGCGTGATTAAGTAACAAACATCCTCACCATTAGCATTTATAATATTATTAGTATTAGTTAGATAGTAGAACATTTTCATTAAGCCTGTATTGGGTGAGTTATTTAAGATTCTAGGTTCAAATTCCAGTCTGTACCCAATCAATTCTATTAAACAGTGATTTATCACACCACAAGCTTTCGTTAATAGGAATTCTCATAAGGTCACGTACATACAACTGAGATTAAATTTAATGTCTGAAGTGAGAAGCTCGCTTTATGTAAGTATACTATAATAAGTTCGGAGAAGTGTGGATCTTGTGACACTTGCCTACTCCTTCGGAATACCAAAAATTATTGTATATTAAAATACCTCATTTTACGATACGAAGACTGTTATGACTACACTCTGACATAAAATGACCCTGTTTCTGTACACTTATCAATATCTCCGCCTCGTTAATATTGTCAACATTTCAGGTATGCTAAATGTACCTATGTGTTTTAACAGCAACTATGCCTGGACCGCAACGTGAAGCGCAACATTAAGAAGTTCAAGGGCTACGAGTGGGCCATTGGCTCTGCGGACTACAAGGCCAAGCTCGAGGAGACCTCCAAGCTGGAGCCCAAGCAGCTGCGCACCATGTGCGAGATGCTCGACCTGGACAAGAAAGGTGAGGCTGAACGTGCCTAGAGAAACTGTACCCACAAAGAAAAGGAGCCAAGAGGACATAGGATAGATCACAGCGATCTTACTCAATTTTTCATTCCTTATTCAAGAATGTTTTATGGATGTGGAGATGCATATAACTCATTTGTTTTGACAAATGATATGATAAACAAGCATGTTATTGAAAGAACAAAATTATAAGAAGTATGTGTACTGTAGCTTGAGAGCCGGTAACAGACTCACCATCTGTCACTTCACCTAAATATATTTCTGGAGGAATGTGGGTGTGGTTCTCACCTCTGGCACCTCTTCACCCTTCATGGGAGGGGTGAAGATTTGATACATAAATGATATGAGTAAAGTGATGGTACCTAGAGTGGTGGGCGTGGTCGGTGCGCGCGTGTGGCACGAAAGGTGCAAGTGGCGTGTTGTATATGTAGCGTGCAAGTGGCGTGACTGTGTGGTGCGTGCAGTGTCTGGGGTAGTGAGCTTAGGTGTGTGTGTGTGGCGCAGTGAGCTTAGGTGTGTGTGTGTGTGGCGCAGTGAGCTTAGGTGTGTGTGTGTGGCGCAGTGAGCTTAGGTGTGTGTGTGCGTGCGCAGGGTCAGCGAGCGAGCTGTCGGCGCGGCTGGTGGGGTTCCTGCAGCAGCCGGCGGCCAACTCTCCGCACGCGCGCGGCGTGGCTCGCCCCGCGCCCGCCGTGGCCGCGCCCGGCGGCCGCCCGCGCCGCTCCGTCGCCGTTAAACTGCACAACAGAGGTGATGCCCCCACCGGCAACATACCACTCATATTATATACCTACAACTGATAACCTAGCGTCGACTTTAGGTTAAAACTACATCGCTTATCATGATATACTTAGTTGGTTTTCCAATAAATAAAATAATGCATAAATAATAAGTTTGTGCGACAGTTTGTTCTTTGCGCGAAAACTGCTGAACGTAACTAGATGAAATTTGACAGAGATAGATTATTAGCTAGATTGAATATGTGTTGATCATGATTGATCATATAATATCAGTATAGATTCGCAATACTTTGGAAACTACTAATGAAAGGGATATAGGATAACCATGTACGCAGCTATCACGGATTTCACTACTTGCTCGGATTATCTTTAAGTTAGGTGTCAACTTCCACAGGTTACTCTGACGAGGAGTACGAAACTGATCCGGAAACTAAGGTGAAAGGGCCGAAGCCAGCTAAGGATGGATCGGAAGACTCAGATGTAAGTGTTGTATTTCATTTACCAATGGTTTATAATTGTTTGATGGTCCCCTTGGCTAATGATCGAGTATGCAACTACTTATACATCCAGTATTGAGGAACTTTTATTTTTTAATTTCTTAAATATGATTATTTATAATGTTGGGTATTCTGTTAAAAATATGTACTTAAAATATTTTTGTACTTGTACAATTCCAAGAGCTAGGCTCTGCGAACGAAATGCTATATTGTCGTTCAACTAATCATGTGTCAATGACCTGTTGGTGGCAGGGGTCATTCAACCCCAGTGCTTCGGAGGAGGCCGACTCAGAATTCGACCCCGAGGCGGGCGAGGGCGGGCCCGCCGCGCCGCGCAAGCGCAAGCCGCAGGCCCGCCGCCGCTCCTCGGGCAAGGGCACCAAGCGCGGACGCAAGCCCAAGGGCACCAAGGGACGGGTCAGTATACCACTCACTTTACTCACGGCCACTTTTGTAAAGAACTCTTTTCTTGAGCAGTTATTTTCTTAAATGTAGTGTAGTGTAGTGGAGTAGTTGCCTGCTACACAAAAATTGCAATTCCTACCCTGAATGTACCAAGGAAATTTTCTGAACTTGAGTACCGTAATTAGTCGCACTACGAGCTAAACGGTGAAAGACAACATCGAGAAAAACCTACATACCTACGTTTGAGATAAAATTCAAAGAAGTCTCGAAATCCCTTTGGGATCCTTTTGAATGGTGTGAAGATGTAAAGAACTATTCTAGCAGATAAGTGTATACTACTCAGCCTACCAAATCAATATTTCAGTTTGAACCCGGGCAGTGTTTACCTATGAGTTTATAAGTTCACAATCGAAATAACAATAATAGAAAAAAATATAATGAAATTAACTATCGATGTATATATCGCTCATGTACCAGCAGTATTATGTACAATATTTACGCTATGACACGTTGTTTTGTATGCACCGCATCTATTGCGTAGTATACTCGTCACTATGTTGTGTGTATTCATCCAGCAGGGCCCCAGTAAAGGAGGTCGCGGAAAGCGCGCGAAGTCAGACAGTGAGGAGGAGAGTGAGAAGTCGGAGAGCGAGAGCGATGGAGAGTCCGCCAGCGACGGAGAGGCAGATTCCGACGTGAGTACGCTACTCATTGCCAACGCTGTTAGACCAAGATCCGTGTGTGTTAGGTTATATTATGAAAGCATAAAAAAGCTTGCGATGCATAGCTTTTTATACATAGGTCTGGAACTTACGGCCTCTTAGAATGTTTCAAATCTGAAGAAATTATATCACCCTTACAATGTAGTAATAATATTGTTAATTATTTGTCATATCCAATACAAAAATTATATCTTAGAAGTTTTTTGTTTTATAATCAATTATTTAGTCTGTAGGTTTTGTATAATATGTGCGATTTTTTTACAGAAGATCAATTAATTAAATAGTATTTCTTTGTTTAGGAGCCGAAATCTAAGCGCGGTCGGCCAGCGGCAGTGGCCAAGGGCCGCAAGGGGCCAGTGGCGAAGACCGCCAACGCCAAGGCCACGCCGGTCAAGCGGAAAGCACCTACGCCGCCTGGTGAGTTAGCGTGTGATGAAGTTCACATATATTTTTCTAACACCTAACTCATGTCAGCGTATGAATGCTCTATCTATGTATTTGACGATTACTATCGGGCTGCTGGAAATAATAATAATCTTTATACCTTTGTACGATTCCACACCTTTACACATTTACCTAGTTGGACATTAATTAAAGGTTGCACTATTGAAACTAGACAATTATATTATAATATAATAATGTGACTTGTCTTACAACCATGACTGGTGGTGCTATCCCATATGATATTATCCTTGTGCTTGCAACAAACTTCTCTGAAAGTTATTTAGCATAGAGGTAATAATAACATTCACATTTGTCTGGACGCATGTTACAGTTAGTTGTGCGCGGTTTGTGTTGCGGGCGGTAGTCCCTTATACAGAAATAAATTGAGGAACCAGTAAAAAACTTACCCTTCATGAAATTAGTAACCAACGAATTATTGCAGCGGCAAGCAAGAAGAAGGCTCCAGCTGGTAAGCCAGTGGGCAGGCCGGCTAAGAAGGGTAAAAAGGCTTCCTCCTCGGAGGAATCCGGGGAGGGCAGCGAAGAGGAGGAGGAGGAGGGCAGCGATGAGGAGAGCGGGGAGGACTCTGACACGCCCGCTGATAAGAAGGCCAAGCGGCCGCCCACTGTAAGTACTACTAATACTACTATCCTATATATCCCACTACACAGTTTAGAAAACCTCATTGGTACAATGGATTTGGATCTGGATTGGAATTTGCAATCTTAGTGTGGTAGGCATCCCAACCAATCGGCCAACATGCAAGCAAAGACATATATAAAGTCGTGTTTGAGAAACGTCACATGCGCTCAAGGTAGGTTAAAGCTGAAACCAATGTTCCTGTTCAGGACGAGGAGATAAAGAAATACGTGAAGCAGATCCTTGAGGGCGCCAACTTGGAGCAGATCACAATGAAGACGGTGTGCAAGCAGGTGTACAGCCACTACCCTGACTTCGACCTCGCGCACAAGAAGGACTTCATCAAGGCCACAGTCAAGTCGGTCAGTATACAACACACCCGGTTTACTAGTAGCAATAGGGTCACGGGTTCGATGCCCGCGCCAGACTAATGTGCCTGTTTCTGCTCTTTTAGTCAGCGCTTGATAAGTATTATTACGACGTTGATTGGATATTAGTAAAATAGATATTAAAACTGAACATGTTTGCATAATGTTTTAAATAGAGCTGTAGATCCATGACATTTCGGTGGAGTTTAAAGCTGGTGATAATTATATTATTTCTTTAAACCATCTCTAACTTGTTGACTTTTATTCAAACAGCAATAAGCACTATTTCTCTTTGACATTTTATCTTAAATTGCAAATAATCATTTATGAGAAAATTCAACTTAATAGTCTATAATATTACTGAATATGGACTATGTTATGGAAATACAGAACAGAAATATGTTTTTTTCTTATGAAACAAAACATTAAACTAAAGGGTAGTTTTTTCATAAAGCCCCATTGTTTTGTGGGTCCCTAGCCTTTAATTTTGCTTCATTTTAACATAGTCATGAACAATTGCCAGTTGAGACGATTCATTACTTATATACCATAAACCACTGGTCTGGGATGGAGAGAAGGATCGCACGATGAGTTTATATGCGAGTAGCATGCACGTTTTTGTTTACACATTGTATTTATCATTTGTTATTTTTTGTTTGTTGCAGTGTATTTAAGATGTTAGGAGTAAAGGCAGGAGTGTAGATGTCTACATAGTATACCTATAGTTTATAAAAGGTTATATATTATTACAATAATAATATATTATAATAAAATATAATAAAATGAAGTGGAATGGATAAACACCTGCTTCCCTTAACAAGGTAGACATTGCTTATTATTTTTTGCATGCTTGTTAGTTTTTTCACATATGGTTTTATTTGTTTATGTTATGTTTTTTATTATAAACTTTTGAATAAAACAATACTATCGCGACAGGCTTGCTAAATACATCTACAGTTACTGTACAGGAACTGTATGTTTGTTTGTCACCTTGTGTAGTTCTTTTACCAATTAATGCATTCCTGTCATATTTAAATACAATATAATATTAAACTAGATGATTTTATCTACTTCTACAACAACTAGACATATCACTCGGTGTTGCCGACCTAATGGGCGGTAATTTTCCGAATAATATAACAAATGCGAAAGTTTTGAGAATTAGATGAAATTTGGCACAGAAATAGACTATTAGCTGGATTAACACATGAGATATGATTTATTCCTGAAAAAAAAAATTTACCCATGAAATGTTATTGTATCGTGGGTGAAACTGTAGGGCACATCTGGTAAATAAATAATAATATGTGTATTGACCATTCCAGCTCATATCATCGTGAGCAGTGAGCACTCGGCCGCAATCACACATAGCCAAGTAAGGTACACCACTTAAAGATACTTAGGATAGCCCCGCGCCAGCCTCCGCGGGCGAACATGTAACGCCCGCCCGCTCCCGGGGACTGTTATTTTACGATGTAGAGGTAATTCCCTTAGCGTAAGAATAACCCAAGTAAACAACTCTACACGAGGTATATTTTGTTTTCAATTTTTTTTTACTTTGTGACAAGATTTTTTATTGACTTCGAAGAGCTCGCTGTTAGGACTGTTGGATTGCATAGCGTTTTGTACGTTTATATATGGGATTTGAGGTTAGTGGAGTGTCGTTAAGGCCTTAGTGTCGCTCGTATCGCGACACACAACGGACACTTGTCATTCATTGTTTGTTATAAAGGTTGCGAAATCGAATTCGGTCGTTTTGGAGGTTATTTAGAATCGCAAAAAATAACGTTGATGTAAACTTTTCAATATTTTTAACGAAACTTTTCTTATATATTTTTTTTTGGTGAAACAGTGAACTTTCTAGTAACAAAGACTTAAAGTCTAGTGGGTAGATCTCCAGACTGCGATGCTGGAGGTTGCGGGTTTGATTCCCGCCGAAGGCGGACATTTGTGAACACGCGTATTCATTCCTTAGTCTTGGATGTCCTTTGCTTATTTTGGGACGGGGTCGATTAAGTGGTATGTTATATTTTTTTATGGCGAGATAGATTCATAAATAAATACCTATTATTGTTGCCGTACATGGATTCTAAACAGCCTCCTAATATATGGCTGATGGATATCTACACCTGTTTTACATACGGACTCGAGGAGTCTCAAAACAATAGTCACGATTTTTGTCCGAGCCGGCATCATCTTGTTGAGCCCCTAACGCGAGCCCTTCTCTACTCTGTACGTTTAGCCAACAAGACATGTACAATGTTTAGTATACACATATTATTCATGTCGATGTAACACTCGTAAATATTAAGATCTTCGTTTTTTTAATTAGTGGTTAAAGAATCTAAATTTATTTTTTTATTAATAATCGGGGTAAATTTAGGCAAAAGCAGTGACTTGTAACGAAATCAGTATTTGACGCATATATATTTTTTAGCAATCAGTATGTTGTATAAATGTTTCGGCAGTTAACAGTTAAGTTGTAGGAGACGTTTTATGTTCAAGAATTGGGGTTCCGGTATATATATGTATGATCGTATCTTAAATAGCGATTAATTAACGTAGATCGCAAAAGCATTTTCTCGCAGTCTGAACACTATCGCAAAAATCTATTCGACTAAGTATTGATTAAGTGTATATTTAAGAGGTGTAAATAAATACACAGATGTGTTACAATATTGGGGCCCGCCGTGTGACTTGTGTGGGTACAGTGGTCTTTGGTCGACATAAACATAATTTAACGTTATATAAGTTGCAAAGGCGAGGCCCCATTAATTGTGTGTATCATTTAATTTGTTCCGTAATAGTAAGCATAACTCATTGCAATATGTGTTCAATGCGTGTGTAGTACATAGATTATCCATGTTTGTTTGTTGATTTGGACGTACATTTCCGATAGCACTGGGCTCCCTCATCGGTGCACTTGTTGCAATAAGCTACTTTTCGTTACATTGAGACAATGTATAAGTTTTTCAGTGACAAGCTTGGCATGTTTTAGCCTTGTAGAGGGTGCTTTATAGGCTTTTCGTAATTGTTTTTTCTATTAAACTTGTGGCCGAAGTCGCTATTGTCCGTGGGTGAGCTAAATTAGGAAGGTTCGCACGCGGCGAGATCGTACTAGGGGGCGCAGTAACCTCAAACTGTTGAATATAGCTAAATGTGAATAATTTGGCCGAAGTGTAGGAAATGGGAGGTTAGTGCGGACAAGTACAATGCGCCCACGTATAAGAGGCGACTACTTTATGCAATCTCTATGCGGGTCGCATTATGACATGCTCTAGTTTGTTTAATGATATTTTTATCCAATGGATGCAGCGATCTCGCCCGTTCATCATTGGGTCTCGTCACGTCCGAACCGCGTACATATTAAGCTAGAATTAATCAACATTAAATGTGTATTTGTGAATTTTTAACCTTATTTCGGTTGATGTTTCTTTATAAATGTGTAAATGGCTGAGATCTGTAGCAAGTAGTGACACGGAGTGATAGCGAGTGACTGGTTCCCTTTTACAATTGGAATATAGGATAATAAAATAAATAAAAGTTTGAAAGTGTTTTTTATTTCATCGCCTTCCTTTGTTAATATACATTATCATACAATATACACATTGGTACACCTGTTATTGTAAGCACCTAAGTAATCGTTTAGTACTATCCTATGAGCAGATACAGAGATCCTATATGGACGGAATTATAATTATGTACACACTTATACTATACATTGGATATTTGTTAGTTATTACTATCTATTAAATGTTAATAATTGACTTTCTATAGGCCAATGTTTCTTAATATTATTTGGGTCTTCACTGCTATTTATATGAGCAAAATTCTTAGCTTTGAATATTGAGGCTAAGGTACTAGGACGTCACAAACTCGCATACTTATAAATCCATACATTCACTAAGAATATTGAATGTAAGGTACAAAACCCATAAATACTTAAAAATTCATAACTCGCTTTGGAATATTAAACCTCTGATATTGATACCAATATAGTGTGCCCATACTGCATCGGTACTGGGTTTTAATTAAATCAATAATTACGCTGCAATGTCTACATTTTAGGTAATCAGAATGTCTAAGGACCCTCGTGCTCATTTTCAAATTCTATCGAAAAACGTGAAAGTTGGCACAATTTTTTTGTGTGATGCGCGAATAAAATAAAGAAAATTGTGTCATTAAGATTCTCAATTTTTTTCCAAGAGAGCATCTTTACTTAAATGAGACCAGAACGCGTAACTATTACCTGCGAGTAATTTCTCTAAAGTTCTAAAAGGCAACGCCAGGGATGTGACCACCCAACATCTCTGAAATACAAATCATAACGTCGACGCCCTCACGTGATACGCAGAGACAGAACTTCAGTTTTCTAGAATTACAGACTAATTATCTCTGAAATACTGAATGTTCGATATAAACAGGTGAGGTCATAGTTTAGTCTCTGGTTTCGGCTTAGGCCTCGTCCGTTGGTGTTTCCGCGGCCTCGCCTGCAACGCGGTCGGCCCGCCCGCCGAGCCGCTCGACCGCCCCGAACTCGACCTGTCTTCCAGACTGTCTACGTCCCCTGTACATACAATACAACTCGTAGTTACAAAAAGCGGTATATAAAAACAATATTTCATTTACCTTTTTGTTAAAAGTAAAAATAGTGTTGTTTATAAACAGCGAATGTCGTGTACACCCGTAATTGGCATAATACCTATGTATTATAATAAATACTTTGTATTTCATTTGTACTGTTGAATATATTTACTTTCGTTTTAACTTTATGAAAGGGTTTAAGAAACAAATCTTTGGAGTTGTTTTCCTTCACCGTAAAAGTCGTGGTGTCAGAAAATCATTGGTAAAGTCGGGATTCGAACTTGCGATCTTTGTGTCGCAAGCAAATACTCGAACCACACAGCCACCACGGCTTTTTATAAGGTAGGTATGTATGATAATTACCGTCGCTGCTATTGTTGCTGGGCACATGCGCGTCCCTCAGCCGCGGCCTCCGACGCCAGTAGCGGAACTCCCGCGGGAGGGTGTACGAGCGGGGGAGGGAGATCTGACGATGGTATATGGTATACACATTTTAAAATTTGTAAAGCACTTAATGTAGTAATGTAGAAGTTAGCCATTACAGCAAATAAGCATGCAAAGGGCATCACTCGCGCACTGTCTCAAATTTAAATACTTACCATTATAGATAAAGAGCGAATATGCTACGGAATGATTTCCCCCAAAATTAGAACTTGTTCTTAAATTAATTTAAATATTGTTAAGGGAGTAAATTCTATAACTTAGTTTTTGTATTAATATAGCCTAAATTATTTGAACCGATTTAAAAAAAGGAGGTTTCTCAATTCGGCCGTATATATAAATATAATTTTATTTATACGTGTTCGCGGGTAACTTCGTCGTTTATGAACCGATTTTGATGATTTTTTTTTGTTTGAAAGGAAATATCCCAAGGGTGGCCTTGGGATATTTCCTTATATATCTTCTTTCCACACTCGGTACCACTACAATGATAAGGAAATCAGGATCTGGTAATGACATCCCAGAGAAATCGAGGGAACCTAGAGCGAGCGTTTGTTATTTGATTTGGATTTTTCTCTTTTAGGGACGCTCGTAGCATCGAGATTCAAGTTATCCAAGCAGTACCTATCTATATATATATATATATATATATATATATCTATATATATTTATCTATTCTAAACTTGTAAATGTTATAAGACATTCATATAAGTAGGATTATGGTCTTGGGCCCACTCACCTGACTATCGATATCGCTCGGAGGGCGCGGCGTCTCCCTCGTTGGTCCTTCAGGAGTGGACTCCTCGCCGCTGCTGCCCCTTCCGCCCTCCTCTTTCTTTCTACTCCTGGTTTAGTACAAATTGTATTGTATTATTAACAGTAATGACATGATATTAAGCGAACTGTTTAGTAAGGAACGAATAAAATTTGTATTCCAGATATTTTAAATACTGAGTATATACTCAAACAAAACCACCTAAGTTTAAAATTATAATAAAATAAATAGTTAAAACTAATATTTTTTTATCTTCATTAGTCTGCTGACCTATATTGAGATCGGAATACCCTACTAATTTAAGAGTATGTAGTTGACATATTCCATTACTAGCTGTGTGCCCACGACTATCAAGTTAGTTCCGCCGTGTCTTCTCCTGGCAGGTTTTTTTTGCAATCGGTGGTAACTATAGTTTATACAAAGTTTGTGACGTTCAATAAGTGTTCCCTGTGTCCCTTACGTTGAATACAATATTTTGATTTTGATTATGTCCGCGTGCAATATAACAAAAAAGTTATTGTTCAGTTTCTACAGTTACTCCTTATTACATCAGCTATCTGCCAGTGAAAGTCTAGACAAAATTGATCCAGCCGTTTCAGAGATTAGCCGGAACAAACAGACAGACAGACAACAATTAAAAAAAAAATTGATATTTGTACCGTGTATACATCCATATGCATTTAGTAAAACAGCGGTTATTTTAATGTTACAAACAGACACTGCAATTTTATTTATTTGTACAGTTTCGACGATAAGTTCGTCAAAGAAATGTGCTATACTCACACGTACGGCGCGCCCCAGTGGCAGCACACTTGCCTATTGCACCCCTCCAAATAATGCGGAGCCAGCAATATCTCCGGCGTCCGACACCTCTGAATCTTCCTCAGATGCTCCACCTTCTTCCCCAGGGGATAGGGGAATCGTTCGCAGTTCTGTCCATACTGACTGCACTCATACGTCCGCATATTGTCAATTTGAACGTTGGTTAGAGCGGTCTGTAACGCCGAGTAATCTTTGCTGTCGAACTTGTTGTACTGGCTATCCTCGCAATATCCGGAGTACGTATACGTATCGCCACGCTCCTCATACACGTTTTGTATTCGCTTATCCAAGCCTTCGTAATTAGTGGTATCCTGAATGTAGTTTCTAGGACTAGTATCTAAAACGTTCCTTGGACTGGCGCATCCATCGTAGTTCCTGTCGCCCATGGCCAGGTAGTTGGGCGACCGCAGTGGCGTGCGCGTCGCGTCACTCCTAACATTTGCGGGGTTTTCGTAAAACGTTCGCGCGTTGTCGTATCTGTTCGGCAGTATTCGCATTTTCATGTCATTGGTGTTTTCGAATTCCGCCTTTATTTCCGTGTAGGTAGGGTATATGTTGCAGGCGTGGGGCAGGACGGGGTAGTTCTGGTAGGAATGGGCGAGTTCGATGCTGGGCCAGGCGGGCTCCGCGTGCGTTTTGGCTCTGGGGATGGGTTGCCGCTGTAAGCTGCTGTAGATCTCCTCAGCGGCCACTGGGGTGGTTTTGGCAAGCTTCCCTTGTTTGATCTCCTCCTCGATGACCCTGAGCTCAGCCAGCTGTTTCTGTTTCTTCTCCTGAAGCTTCTGCTGGATGTTGACGCGCGACCCCACGCTCGAGCCTTCGTTTTCTGATGACCCTCCCTGCGAAATACATGTATAACGAAAATGGATTAAATAAAAAAAGGAAAATTTAAAATAATGTCATTCTCTGCATCACCCAAAGGTTTACTTAACGAGGCATTAAGTCCGCCTGTGCAATACATATTGCAGGAAGTTTTTAAATAAAAAAATTAAAATGGGTACCAACGTCCAAAGTACAGGAAGTTCTCTGTACTCAAGGAAGTGCAGCAGTAATCTATACTTCTAATCTAATTGTGAAAGTTTGCATGGATGAATCCATTCACGGTTGTTCGTTTCTCAATCACGTCAGAACGGTTGAACGTAATGATGAAATTTGCCACAGAGATAGATGATCTGGAATAAGAATTCCAGATAATCTATTCTCTAGGATGTGATTTATTCCAGAATCCCCTTCGAACATCAAGCAGAAGCGCCCTTGTGAAACATATTTTATTTTAATGCAGGCGTAACCGCGGTACATCTAGTAAAGTATATAGTGTTACATGGTGATGATGGGCGGCGGGTAGCGGTCTCCGCCAGAAGGCTGACGAGGGCGCGGCGGGCGGCGGCACGAATGACGTCGGCTTCTTCTTCTTGCGAGCATTACCACCGCTGTACCATAGACAATTATTTTTAATACACATCCGTCAAATCGTTAAACGATATAAACCTGAGCTGATCTTGAACATAACTAAGTATAATTGCTTACAAAAAAACCTTGCGTACGATTACAAAATAAATAAAAAAATAGTAATAATAAATAATAATAAGAAGCCGTGGTGGCCGAATGGTTCGAGCAGTTGCCTGCGACGCAAAGGTCGCAAGTTCGAATCCCGACTGCACCAATGAGTTTTTTCTGAACTTAAGTAGGTACAGTGATTAGTCACACCACGAGCTTTACGGTGAAGGAAAACATCGAGAGGAAACCTGCATGCGTCTGAGAAGAAATTCAAAGGCGTATGTATAGTCGTGCTTGAGTAACGGCGATGGACACGCCATCTGTCACGTTGGCACCTAATATACCTCTGGCGGAATGTGGGTGTGTGGGTATTATCTATACACCTCTGCCTACCCTTTCGGGGACCCTTGTGGGAAGGCGTGAGGATATATTATTATATTATATTATATAAAAAAATACAACAGAAAAGTACTTTTTTGACAAACTACTACGTACGCTTATTTCGCCTTAGGTCTCGATCCTACTATCGTCGATCGATGAGTTATCTAAATATAATGCAAGTCTAGAGTTCTCTACTTACCTATTACTCACAGGATTTGAGAATCTACAGTTAAACACTCCTGGTATTGTAGCGTGGTCGGCTTGGCTAGACGGTTTACCTGCAACAAAAAATACTTTAAATAATGTTTGATTATTAAAGCTTATCAAAGCTTAAAATGGTCAGGTTTCCTTGCCGCTTTCCGAAAAACAATCTCGATGATACCTTTTTGATAATAGTTAGTGACAGATGTTTCTCAGGCAAGACATTCACGTACATCTTTTTAATTTCTTCTCAAATATATATTAATTCCTTCACGTTTCTAATTAAAACTTTAACATCCCCTATGATCACCTAAGTCGTGGAATACATATAGGAAAACGTCGCCTATGGAATTCCTAAAGCTCAAAAGCTTCTAAAGTACAACATCTATTCTCAACTAAGATTTGAACGTAACAGACTGACAGACATACATTTGCAAAATTATTTGAAAAAATTGTTGCAATCGAGTTGACTAATCACTTGGTGACCAAACAAATAGCTTATTGCTAGACAAAAAATCTTATAAAATAATAATTGAACCTTATAGACATGAACATTAGATTCACTATAGAAGACAAGAATACGTACCATTTTTGCTTTGCGAAGAAGCGTTAGTGCTATTGGTACCCTGTCGGTTCTCCCCAAGCATGTAGCCCAGGCGACGCACGTGGAAATACCTGCATATACGAAAGAGAAGGGTTACAACACCTGGTCTGAGTTACTACCTTTGTCACAAGAGGAAACCGCTGGTCCAACAGGATTACAGAGTATTCAAATCGTAGTTATCTATATCTATTTATAATGTTCGTATTTTCGCAAATTGACCTAGTCCCAAATTAAGCAAAGCTTGTGTTATGGTAACTAGACAACGATATATTTACTTATATAGATAGATACGTAAATACATAGGACATCCAAGACTAAGGTACAAATACTCGTGTTCATCACACAAATATCTGCCCTCAGCGGGATTCGAAGCCGCGACCTCAAGTTTCGCTGTCAGCTCTAATCACTAGACCAGACAGCCGTCAGTTCACACACTAGGCTAAAAACTGGATTAAGGCGGCGTCAGTGTGAAGAAATCATGGCCAATATGTAGGAGTGGCGAAGGCCCCCAGCCAGGTGCTGTACCTGTAGTAGAGCACCATGAAGGCGAGCCCTGCCAGGAAGGCGGCCCCGCAGCCCAGGGCCAGCGCCGCCGGCCGCCCCGCGCGCGCCGCCCACCACCACGACACCACCAGCAGCCAGTTCTCCACGCACATCACGCAGTAAAACAGCACCTGGACACACACACACACAGCACACTACAAGGACGTTTGTTCTATAACTATGACTAACTACAGATCTCATGCGAATAGCAAAGACAGTGACGGGAGACAGGAAATGTGACGATAAAGACAAAATACCTATAAATTTCCAACCATTTGTATGCAGTCAAAATTTCTCATTTAAGGGCGCATATATTATGAGTGAATGAGGGATATAATATATTATTAATGATGTTAATATGATTGTAAATAAATAACAATTTAATTTTATAGTGACCATCGGTCACTTGGGCACCTAAATATGTCTCCGGTTAAAAGACCTACACATTTGTCTACCATATTGGGGATCTTAATCAATAAATTACCATGATATAAATATAGATTTTCGCAAAGTAACTATATTTTAATATGCCACGTAATTAGAGTGGTTACCATCTTCTGTCGATGGTTGATGTCGTGCAGGTTGACGTACGCGAACACGTAGACGAAAGCGATGAGGGCCGAGAGGTACGCCTTGCGTCCGCGGCTGATGCGCTCGCCGTGGAACACGCTCTTGGGGGACACCAGCCACAGGAACATGGACAGCCAGTGGAGACCTGGGGATTACCTTACCATGTGCCAACTACCTGGATCAAATCGATCGGACTCTCAAGGACGGGAACGTCAAGAGTACTCGAAACCGACGAGCATGTATGAAATGACTGATGAATGTGGACGAAGCGAAAGAGGTATGTAAGTCAAGAGAGAACTGGCGCTCTATACTCTCTGCCTACCCCGTTAGGGACTCGGCGTGATGATATAGATAGATAGACTTGCTTATTTAAAGACAAATTAAAATAACCAGCATTGCTATACGCCGTGGCAATGCTGTAAATTGCCATGTTGTCATGATGTTGCCAGCCTTCTTGGCAACCTCCTGCGGGACTACGTTTTGGGACAGGTGTTTCATTTAATTTATTACGGTGAAGGAAGACAACAAGAAGAACCCTGCATACGTCTGAGAAGTAATTCAAAGGCGTATGTATAGTCGTGCATGAGTAACGGCGATGGACTCGCTATCTGTCACGTTGGCACCTAGAATACAATTTCAAAGCTTCGACATTGCCGAAGGGTAATTGAATAACTATGTTTTGCACGCATTTCAACTACCCTTTTTTACGACGTTCCATTTTACACACTGCTACTTAACTTTACTCAACTATGTTTCTAAGTTTTATACACTATTTTACATTTTATTAAATGTGACTATTTCTTTATTAGCCTATATATAATACAAAGAATATTAAAGAAATTCTTATATACTCTTTAACCTGCCTGCATGAATCTCTCTGTATATTGGTGAAAACCGCATCAAAATCTGTCCTATAGTTTTTGAGTTGTTTTGGTTACGACCAGACAGAGAGTCAGATGTGGCCTGTGGCAAAGGAAAATTAAAAAGATAACTCACCTATGACTAAGAATACCCAATATTCATAGACTAGAGCGTACACAGTAAGCGCGCACATCCGCGCAGATATCGTTCCCAGGCGCCACAGGAACTGCAACAAACATATTGCTTTGCTTAGATCTGTATATCTAAAGCAGTGTTTTTATTTTGAATCCGTGATTCCTTTTAAAAGAAAAAATATTTCAGATACTAAGGCGTATCTTATATAAGGCTATAGTAACATTGAGTGATTTAATTTCATCTGGGTCTTATACAGAACACAGGTCTCACTTTGCGTAAGGGGGTGTCCATTAATTACGTAAGGTGTTCTAGGGTGTAGGGGATCACGCTAAATCTCGTTTCGATTTCGTTTCGACCTTTTTGTAACTAACTGAAAACTATAAAGTTAAAAATAATTTTCATGATCAGAAGTATGTATGTCTAGAGAGAACTGGCGCTCTATACTCTCGGCCTACTCCGTTAGGGACTCGGCGTGATGATATGATATGAATATCATACCTGGAATATGACTCCAAGCCAAGTGAGCACTAGACGGTGCACGTTCTGCAGCCTGACGTTCTTGCTGAAGCTGGCCAGCGCCCAGCACACGGAGAAAAGGGACAGCGACGCAGAGATCACGTTCAACTCCGCGAAAGCCTTATTTGCTACAACAATTAATACAACCTGTGGTGAGTCGCGGCTTGTGCCGACTGTAGCAATAACTTTTTCTGAACTTAAATACAGTGATTAGTCACACCACGAGCTTTACGGTGAAGGAAAACATCGAGAGGAAGACCGTGTTTCAACTACCTAGATCAAATCCAACGTCAAGAGTACTCCTTAGGCTTAGCAAAGATTAATGTACCCAAAAAGAATCGGTTAAAAATAGCACATTTTGACAGAAATATATAACCGCAACATGAATGAAGTGTAATATTAGTTTTGTTTTTTGTATAGTAACTATATGAATAAAAAAACTTGCATATTTTTTATTTTTCGGTGAGTTGAATGAATAATAATGGAACCCTAGTTCCTTACCCGAAGGCTCGTCTATACTGGGTTCTGGTGAGACCCCAAGCTCATTGGGTTCGATCTCCGTGTCCTTGAAGAGGATGTGCAGCTGCAGCAGCAACATCGGTGCTGCTTCGCAGAATGCGTGCACCAGGCGGAGCATACCTAGAAAGGATTGCAATAGACTAAAACACGAAATGATACACGAGATGGCGTTAGTCATGTGTTATCTGCATATCTGCATAGTGTTGTCTGCATTTGTGATATGGAGCAAGTGTAGGCGGTAGCCGCTTTCCATCAGACGAGCCGCATGCTTGTTAGTGACGTAAACACCTAATAAAAGTGACACATTGCACCGAAAAGCAGGTTCCGTAAAATTACTCACACAGATCTCGAACTTGGTGTTTGACGCGACGTAGCTCGACGGGCACCAGTAGCCTCGCATACCTCCAGAGTACTCCAAGCTGTAGGCAGTGGAGGGCTATCGGTAACCACGGCGGCCTGCCCTTCCGGTCATCATTTGCCCACCAAACGTGAAGGTACCAGCGGAGGGAGAGCACCTAAAAATATTTTTATTTTATGTGGGAAGCTTGGCGTGATGATAAATGAAAATCTAAATAGTGAGTCGGTCAGAGCCGTGGTGAAAGAAGAAAGACTTGATTTATTTGACTTATTGAGTTGTGACGTCGTCGTGTATGAGCCTCTAATTATTCAGATAAATCCGGACTTAACTTTAGAGGGTGGTATCCTGCCTCCTACGTTATTCGACTGAAAGCCTAGTCGTCATGTCAAAAAAAAACACAAATAAGTATCTATAGATTATTAATCTAAATTACAGACCTGTGATATAAGTAGCGAAGTAATGACAATAGATATGGCCGCGGCAAACGAGCCTTTGTATCCCCGCTCAAGCAGCGCGTAGCCCATGACCACGTCGAACACCACGTCGCAGAAGTAGCCCGCCAGTGAGATCACATTGAACAGCACGTCGCAAAGGGGCAGGAACTCCGCCATTTCGGAACATTTCTCTTACTTTAACTAGATATTAATCTTCGTTTTCTCGACATTTGCTGTAAATAATGCTTTAATTATAGTTAGGTGACATAAGTAATAATGGGTGTATGATGAGAAACGTGGCTAAGGTGTTCATAGCTTCTGCATAGTACCTACAAACACAAGAGGGTTGGACTAGTTTTGGATTTAAGCGGAATACAAAACCGCATACTTAAAAGTGGGTTTTTTTTTATTGTACCTAAATGAAATATTAGGACGAAAAGCGTTTACACGTCTACAATAAGTTGCGAAATAAATAAAAAAATCTAAAAATACGTAAACAAGGTTATTAAACTGAACAGTGAACACGAAACGTAGAACGGAACGTGTGTTGTTTACAGTAATTTGTTGTTGAACTTCTTGAGATTCAAGAATCAAGATTCAAGATTGACGTTTCAAATGCAAGCAAGTGACGCCAACTTACTTTAATGTGCATATTTATTTATTTTGACACTGTATTTCTATTATAAAGTTCACGCGTCCTATAATAATGTCAAACTATCCCGATATCGTGAGCAAATTCGGCAAGGAAACTTCGAGATCTGCTTGTAAAAAGTGTGGTTATGCTGGCCACCTAACATTCCAATGCCGGAATTTTATTAAAGTAAGTAGAAGTATCTACGAACCAGTACATACATTTTCATTTCGTATTAAACATGAGTTATTTACATTCGTTTAACGTTTAATTTTCGTAAAAATATGTACTAATCTTATTGCAATACAAACAGTAACAAACCTTTTTCAATTAAGTTTCCAAGATATTGGTGAATATCTTGGAAACTTTTATACTTGAAAACTTGGCCTTACATTTTTATAATCATGGTAGAAAAAGCTTATCAATTGCATCATTTCCTAAGGCCCAAACTGATACATTATCTTATAGAAAGTAATTTAGAGAGTGAGTTTGAGAGTATGTATGAGATTTTTTATAAGATATAAAATCAAATGTTTTATATTGTCTTGACCAGTATTAAACTGAAGTGCATGTGAAGGTTTGCCTACCATACATTTCCATCTTAACTCCACAACGGAACAACAGAATATTTTATAAATGCATTGTCAGAGGTATATACAGCATGGATCTGGTAATTTTTTCTCAAAAAGATACATTGTTATGGTATCATAGCTGCCATTTAACTGTAGATTTTATTTTTAACTATCATATGCTTTTTGCAGGTAGATCCAAATAAGGAAATAGTCCTAGATGTTAGCAGCACAAGTAGTGATAGTGAAAATGAATATGCAACACCCTTACAGACTCTAAGAGAAGCAGAGCTGAGACAGAAACTGCAAGAAAAGTTGAACAAAGTTAAGGAAAAGAAAAAGAGTAAGAAGAGAAAGAGGTCCAGGTATAATAAAAATAACATCTTAACATAATAAGTAAAAATAGGATCTCCAATATTAATTAAAAGCCTTAAATTGTAATCACAATATCTTACTAATATTATAAATGTGAAAGTTTGTGAAGATGTTTGTTACTCAATCGTACCAGAATGGAAAGTTCCATTTTCCATTCTAGAAAAATAATTTATCAATCCAAATTTAACACAAATGAATCTCCAGGATCTACACCACATTGTTATCTAGACAAACAAAGCTATAGATATTGTCATCAACATAGACATGCCCACTATTCTTCCCAATAGTGTATTGTCTATATTGGTGTAGACTGCATGAAAATTAGTTCAGTAGTTTTTGAGTTTATTGTGAACATACAGACACTGGTATGGTGGGGGACTTTGATTTATAATATGTAGTGATGATAACAATAGTTATTAGCAACATGCTTTGTCACAGAACACAAGCAATTTTAGGCTGTATAGTCACTAAGATTCTAGTTGCTTTTAGTCCTATAAGGATATATTTGTAATAATACTACCATTCAATCATATCCTTTGTCATCAGATCATCAAGCACATCTTCATCGAGCTTATCATCATCAGACAGCAGTAGGTCAGAGAAGGATAGAAAAAAGAAACATAAAAAGAAAAAATCCAAGAAATCAAAGAAATCTAAAAAAGAAAAGAAGAAGAAGTAAATTCTATGAATTAGAAAGAACCTATGAATTAAAGTTAGCATATTATTTGTGAATCTATTAAATAAGAGTACTATAATGTTTTAAAAAGACATGTAATTTGTAAGAGGTACTTTTCATGATTGTTGGAATTGTAATTATAATGTAAAATACCCATATACTTAATTAGTTTTTTAAGTATATATTAAGTGTGAAACTGACTAGCAATAAATATAGTATAACTTATGAGTATTGTAGTTTTTTTTTTACAAAATCTGGAAGACAATCATGAATTATGGGCATTTAATTAATATAATTATAATGCCTGTGAATATAAACTGAAAGCATAAAGATGCATACAGATACATGTTATGTAATAGTGCCAGAATATGTTGGGTAAGTGGTGTGTAAGTGCCTTTAGTATGCCATAATGCCATTATAAGATCAATTGGAGGCCAGTGTTAAAATAATTTATAACTGCTAATGTTTCTTGAATCTGCTCTTAATATTGTTTATTTATTAAAGCATAATTTATGTTAATCTATTGTTTCTCTATTTTTCCCTAAGGACACCAATTATTTATACACAACTCAGTGTAATACTTTGTTTCATTCCATTTAGAAATTAACCAAGAAACTTGAATAGTCAAGCTAGCTATGGTATATCTATGCTGTAGTTCACAGAATATGAACTACAATTGAATATTAGTTAACTAGGCTATAGGCGAGTCTACAGCCTAGTTAAGTATAATGAACTTATTGTCATTTATAATTTATCCGATAATATAAATAAATTATTATAGTAATGCGCTCTAGGAACATCCCAGTGGATCTATTTCCTGCCAGATATAATGTTGATGACTAAATATATGTTCTTTGCAACACAATAATTGTTTCGGCACAAATGTATGCTATTAAACATTCCATTCTTGAATTTGAAGGTGTTAAAAAGAAAATTTGTTTCATTTGAAAGCTTGAAAAAGGCTGGTCGGCTGTGCCTTATAATTATCAGTCAACACAGAAATAGCCAAAAATACATTAGGAGCTATGCAAAACCCACAGCTTAAGTTTTAACATTGATAATTAATCAATATAGATGATATTAATTAATATAGCTTTTATCAGGG